>CABEGB010001401.1:83487-122624 GCA_901521435.1 Crematogaster levior | reverse complement strand
AAAATTTGTGATGATTAAAAATAAAAAATTCCTAATTATACATTCCTAATTATATAAAATTGTGATTTGACATCTTTTATTCTTTTGATAAATGCATTTGTATATCTGTTTAAATGTTTATCGTATCTAATGGTTTACCAGTTAAGGCAATGTTATGTTCTGATCCAACTGAAAGTTGAACGATTTTTGGAACGTGTTCAACACATTGAAGTCTTTCTTCTGTCGAAATTCCATTTTGTGGCTTCGATGAAGAACGGCCCAATTGACCATAATCATTTCTTCCCCACGAGAAAACAGTACCGTCTGAATATATAGCATGTTTTAATACATATCTAAACAATTCGATTATATAGTAGTAAAAATATAAAATGAATACTTACTGCTTAAGATATTTATATGACTCCAACCTGTATGAATTTGAATTTGTACACCGTGTTGTATGCCAGAGAGTGGAATACATATAGGCTGTAATACTCGTACTTCAGAAGATGTCTTAGGAAAAAATCCCAACTGTCCATGCTTGTTGTCGCCAAAGACATATGTGTTGTATGTTCTTTTTGTTATGACGACAGTATGATACTGACCACAGGCAACTTTTTCCACGTTTCCCTGCATTGTCCATTCTGCAACTGTTCACCTGCGTTTTAATTAAGTGGAGACATTTTCATTTTCTTCGTATTTTTTCAACAGAACTGTCAATCATTTAAGTTATAAGTAATGAAATAAATAAGTCTAAACAAGTAAAAAATAAATAAATGCGTAGAGTGATAAAAATTGGAAATATAAATACATAAATAATGAAATAATAATAGTTAAAAATACGTTAAAAGTTTTTGAAAAGATATTCGAGTAAATCCAACGTAATTTCTTAGAATTCTTTAACTCATTTATTTTTACAGAACAAAATTTGTTCAAGAGATACAGCCATTTGTTACATACCTTTGGTGAATGCACTAAGAAGAATGTAAGGCTCCATGGTTTCTGGATTAATTAAACCTAATTGTCCTTTACTATTTGATCCACAAACATAAATCTCACTATTTTCCGTTACCACGGCAGTATGACGCAGACCCATCGAAATATTCTTTATTTTTTTGTGGATTGAAACTTTGTAGGGATGCAGTAGTGAGGGAAAAATTGAAGGATCCAAACCCAATTGCCCATAGCGATTGGAGCCCCATACATACAACTCGCCTTCTATCGTTACTGCTGCAGAACTATCCCATCCACAGCAGATGTCAATCACTACTTCATGTTCAAGAGCACATATCTTCTGGAATTTTAGAATGTTCCTCTGCTTGATGTCAGTGTTTCCAGCTTGTCCTTTGTTGTTCAATCCACAGGAATAAACGCGACCATCCGTATCCAAAATTAATGTATGTCCAGCACCACCAACAATTTTCCTTATAGCTTCTGGTCTCAGAGAAGATCCTGATAAATCAACTTCTTGAGGTAGAATAAATTGCTCAGATAACAAACCTTGCCCTAACTGACCATGGGAATTTGCACCCTGAAAAATATGTTTATTAGATTCTTCAAATTGTTTATATATACTATAGGTTTGCTACAGATTTATATTTTAAAAATTTATCCATCTTAAACTTGCTCCGCTACTTTTTCATTTCAAAAATTTTGAGTTGCATTTTAAGGAAAGAAAAATACATATTGATTATGTTATACTTGTTTTGGATTACACTGTTACATGTGTTTTTCTAACATTGTTTTCGGAGCAAAAGATGTACAATTTTTAATCTTTTAATAAACTTTTAAACTGTGCGCGCGATGCGTGCATGTGATGAATATTCTTTGTCAAATAACAAATAATAAACAAGTTTGAACACATTGTATTTATGATTTTCTTACCCACGAGACTAGACGATACATAATGTCCGAATTATATTCTTTATTAAGTACTTTTGTCGATGATTCAGAATAAATTTCTTTACACTAGTCCACATATCTTCATTTGTGTATCGACATTGATTCTCATCGATTAGGCACACCAAAGACTGACAATCGTACGTCAATGTGTGGTCTGGAAAAGGCAAGTGCGCATAAAAATCTTCAGATGTGAAAGGATCACGCAACAATCCTGATATATAAGCGGGAAACACAGCTTTTGCATAATGCATAATACATATGCATAAGAAATTCAATTGGTCGAATTCCTTATGCACATGCTAACGGACCAATCAAATTTCTTATGCATATGCGTTATGCGTTATGCAATGGTCTGTACTCCCCGCCATATTTTAAATGTTATATATCGTTATTCAGCAGAAAGTATGCTATTCTAGCGCTTAATATATTTATTCGTTTTATTTATGCATTTAGATAATTTTATGCGCAGTAGCCTTTAAGATACACCTTTAAGCCCAGTGGCTACGTTTACATCGTGAACTTGATACGCGTATCAAATAGTAAATAACTAGTACATTGATTCAGCTATTGGCTGATCAGCTCAAATATACTACTTGATACGCGTATCAAGTGCACGATGTAAACTAGGCCACTGTCCACGATCCGAAAACTCTGTCCGAGTTCTCCAGTCGAGAAGCGTTCAGCCAATAAAATTACTGCTTTTCCATAAAAACTGCAAGTTGATTGGCTACATATTTCTTGGATCGAGAATTTAGACAGAAGTTGCGTTCAGATTCCCCATCCGGGTAGCTATAAAGCCTCGTCTACAATAGTCGCACAGGCTGTGTCGCAGGTCGTAAGTAGTAGTGTCGCAAGAAAGTTGTCGCATGTGTCGCTAGACTACAATCTACAATATGTCGCAAGGATTGTTCGCGTGCATTAAGTCGACTGCAGCCGCAATAAATGATCGGCAGCAATTACTAATTTTTCTTCAACTTTGCTCCCAATTTTTAAATTTAATAAGCCTCGTCTACAATAGTCGCACAGGCTGTGTCGCAGGTCGTAAGTAGTAGTGTCGCAAAAAAGTTGTCGCATGTGTCGCTAGACTACAATCTACAATATGTCGCAAGGATTGTTCGCGTGCATTAAGTCGACTGCAGCCGCAATGAATGATCGGCAGCAATGGCCTAGTTTCCACCGAAGTCTTCAATCCGATTCTACTTCGGTGCAGAACAAATTATTATGCTGTTTCCACTGGAAGTGAAATAGGAGTGAAGAAGAAACAGGAGTGAAATGAGTTAATCTATCGTGTTTCCATCGACTCAAATTCGGTTCTACGCCAGATTAGGTGTTTCGGTGGAAACTAGGCCAATTACTAATTTTTCTTCCATTTCCAAGGCTTAAAGCCTCATCTACAATAGTCGCACAGGCTGTGTCGCAGGTCGCATAGGCTGTGTCGCATGTCGCAGGCTGTGTCGCAAGGCTGTCGCAGTCGCAAGAGCCCTTGTCGCACGGAGTTGAGTCAACTTCAACTTTCTGCGACTGCGACAAGCGTGTCGCATGAGATCAGCCAATCATAGCACAGAACGTTGCCGCGCGAAGTGCTTTGACGATTTGCGTGTGTTGTTAACTATCCGTGGTCGCACCCACCATATTCTGTTGTGCGATTCAGTAAGTAAACGGTAATATAAACATATTAAATTTAAAAATTGGAAGCAAAGTTAAAGAAAAATTAGTAATTGCTGCCGATCATTCATTGCGGCTGCAGTCGACTTAATGCACGCGAACAATCCTTGCGACATATTGGGTGTTTTCCATTTATCATGACTTGTGTCTACTCAAGCTAGCTCAAGTCAGCAGCTCTAATCACGATAAATGGAAAGCACCTACTGCGCAGAAGTTGATGCGCAATATGTCTTCTGATCTAGAGTAAAACATTTGTATCGGAACTATTAAGTTAATATTAATCAAAGAAAAAATATATAGACACACGTATTGTAGACCACTCTTACAATTAGTGTATACTAAAATTCAGGAAATATTCAGCTATAAAAAACAAACTCATAGTTGCGGTCCGTCAAATTTTCAACCAAAATTATTTTTCCAGTTTTCTTCATCGTAAAATCTATCATACAAAAGCAAAATCTTAGATTGCAAATTTATAATTTATATTGATAAACTAAAATTAAATATATGACTTACGTGTAATATATTATGAAAAGTATATTATTTTCTATGACATATAATTAACAAATAATTAATTTTCTTCATAAATAATATTTTTATAATAAATTCTCATTCATTGCACAAAGTATCACAAGAGAAAGTATCTTAACCTCACTTATTACCAATAAAATCGAATTTTTCAAATATATGATCAAATAAGTAGGTGCATTTATTTTTCGACGTTGGTAGAACTGAATGTTACCCACCTCAACTCTCTGCAAAAGCAGAGTTCGAAAAAGTCGACTTGAGCTATTGACACATAACGACACAAATCAAATGGAAAGCACAAATGATGATTTCCCTAGACTTGTGTCGACTTGAGTCAACTAATGGAAAGCACCCATTGTAGATTGTAGTCTAGCGACACATGCGACAACTTTCCTGCGACACTACTACTTACGACTTGCGACACAGCTTGTGCGACTATTGTAGACGAGGCTTAAAGCCTCGTCTACAATAGTCGCACAGGCTGTGTCGCAGGTCGCATAGGCTGTGTCGCATGTCGCAGGCTGTGTTGCAAGGCTGTCGCAGTCGCAAGAGTCCTTGTCGCACGGAGTTGACTTCAACTTCAACTTTCTGCGACTGCGACAAGCGTGTCGCATGAGATCAGCCAATCACAGCACAGAACGTTGCCATGCGAAGTGATGATTTGCGTGTGTTGCTAGCTATCCGTGGTATATTTTCTGGTCGCACCCACCATCTTCTGTTGTGCGATTCAGTAAATAAACGGTAATATAAGCATATTAAATTTAAAAATTGGGAGCAAAGTTGAAGAAAAATTAGTAATTGCTGCCGATCATTCATTGCGGCTGCAGTCGCTTAATGCACGCGAACAATCCTTGCGACATATCGTAGATTGTAGTCTAGCGACACATGCGACAACTTTCTTGCGACACTACTTTACGACCTGCGACACAGCCACGACTATTGTAGACGAGGCTTAAAGTCGCAAGAAAGTTCGCATATGTCGCTAGACTACAATCTACAACGTGTCGACAAGGACTCTTGCGACTGCGACAGCCTTGCGACACAGCCTGCGACATGCGACACAGCCTATGCGACTTGCGACACAACCTGTGCGACTATTGTTTACGAGGCTATATGTTTATATTACCGTTTATTTACTGAATCGCACAACAGAAGATGGTGGGTGCGATCAGAAAATATACCACGGATAGCTAGCAACACACGCAAATCGTCAAAACACTTCGCGCGGCAACGTTCTGTGCTGTGATTGGCTGATCTCATACGACACGCTTGTCGCAGTCGCAGAAAGTTGAAGTTGACTCAACTCCGTGCGACAAGGACTCTTGCGACTGCGACAGCCTTGCGACACAGCCTGCGACATGCGACACAGCCTATGCGACTTGCGACACAACCTGTGCGACTATTGTAGACGAGGCTATATGTTTATATTACCGTTTACTTACTGAATCGCACAACAGAAGATGGTGGGTGCGATCAGAAAATATACCACGGATAGCTAGCAACACACGCAAATCGTCAAAACACTTCGCGTGGCAACGTTCTGTGCTGTGATTGGCTGATCTCATGCGACACGCTTGTCGCAGTCGCAGAAAGTTGAAGTTGACTCAACTCCGTGCGACAAGGACTCTTGCGACTGCGACAGCCTTGCGACATAGCCTGCGACATGCGACACAGCCTATGCGACCTGCGACACAGCCTGTGCGACTATTGTAGACGAGGCTTAAAGCCTCGTCTACAATAGTCGCACAGGCTGTGTCGCAGGTCGTAAGTAGTAGTGTCGCAAGAAAGTTGTCGCATGTGTCGCTAGACTACAATCTACAATATGTCGCAAGGATTGTTCGCTTGCATTAAGTCGACTGCAGCCGCAATGAATGATCGGCAGCAATTACTAATTTTTCTTCAACTTTGCTCCCAATTTTTAAATTTAATATGCTTATATTACCGTTTACTTACTGAATCGCACAACAGAAGATGGTGGGTGCGACCAGAAAATATACCACGGATAGCTAGCAACACACGCAAATCATCACTTCGCATGGCAACGTTCTGTGCTGTGATTGGCTGATCTCATGCGACACGCTTGTCGCAGTCGCAGAAAGCTGAAGTTGATTCAACTCCGTGCGACAAGGACTCTTGCGACTGCGACAGCCTTGCAACACAGCCTGCGACATGCGACACAGCCTATGCGACCTGCGACACAGCCTGTGCGACTATTGTAGACGAGGCTTTAAAGCCTCGTCTACAATAGTCGCACAGGCTGTGTCGTATGTCGTAAGTAGTAGTGTCGCAGGAAAGTTGTCGCATGTGTCGCTAGACTAGTATCTACAATATGTCGCAAGGATTGTCGCGTGCATTAAGTCGACTGCAGCCGCAATGAATGATCGGCAGCAATTACTAATTTTTCTTCAACTTTGCTCCCAATTTTTAAATTGAATATGCTTATATTACCGTTTATTTACTGAATCGCATAACAGAAGATGATGGGTACGACCAGAAAATATACCACTGATAACTAGGCTACGTTCGAAAACCACACTCGGGTACATCATTAGATGTTAGCTAATATTAGAAGTTGTATAATATATGTCACGTACACTATTAGTATTTTTAGTATTGTAATGTACCCGAATGTGGTTTCCGAACGTAGTCCTAGCAACACACGCAATCGTCAAAGTACTTCGCGCGGCAACGTTCTGTGCTGTGATTGGCTGATCTCATGCGACACGCTTGTCGCAGTCGCAGAAAGTTGAAGTTGACTCAACTCCGTGCGACAAGGGCTCTTGCGACTGCGACAGCCTTGCGACACAGCCTGCGACATACGACACAGCCTATGCGACCTGCGACACAGCCTGTGCGACTATTGTAGACGAGGCTTAAAGCCTCGTCTACAATAGTCGCACAGGCTGTGTCGTATGTCGCAGGCTGTGTCGTAAGGCTGTCGCAGTCGCAAGAGCTCTTGTCGCACGGAGTTGAGTCAACTTCAACTTTCTGCGACTGCGACAAGCGTGTCGCATGAGATCAGCCAATCACAGCACAGAACATTGCCGCGCGAAGTGATTTGACGATTTGCGTGTGTTGCTAGCTATCCGTGGTATATTTTCTGGTCGCTCCCACCATCTTTTGTTATGCGATTCAGTAAGTAAACGGTAATATATAAGCATATTAAATTTAAAAATTAGGAGCAAAGCTGAAGAAAAATTAGTAATTGCTAGCGATCATTCATTGCGGCTGCAGTCGACTTAATGCATGCGAACAATCCTTGCGACATAGGTACTAGTCTAGTGACACATACAACAACTTTCCTGCGACACTACTTACGACATACGACATATAGTGTGTTCGAAAACAGGTTTTATTACTGCCAGTAAAAGCAGTGCAGTAGGCAGCTATGAAAATTACTGGTGCTGTGTTTCGTTTCTCCCATCAGTAAAGCCAGTAAAACAGTTATAAATCTCAAGCAAGCTGATCTTAAAAACAATTTTAAAAAATTATGTTTATTTGGTTCTTTTTATTAAATTAAATGAATATATAATAATAAGTGGTCTAAATATACAATAATAAGTGGTCTTATTTAATTATGGAAATATATATTTTACTTGATAATATTATTTTCGAATCTTCTACTGATGCCTCTTCGAGTGACAGTGATGACAATGAAGATGAATTATTAAATATAATAAATAATAACAGAAATGAAAGAAGAATACCAAAAATTAGAAATTATTTGGAGCATGTTGTTGCATTATATACAAATATTGAATTTAAGTTACATTTTAGGTTAGTATACATACATTATATTTTGTTATACAAGAAAAATTACATATATTACTATTTATGTTAGAATATATATTTTTTATCACAGGATGGAACGTGACACTTTTAATTTTTTATTATATTTAATTGCACCAAAGTTAGATAATATGCCATTCAAAGGAAGAGAACAAATTGATGTTACAAAACAGTTATTAATTGCTATTTATGTCTTAGCAACACCAGATTCATATCGTTCTATAAGTGAACGATTTGGTGTATCTAAATCAACTGCTTGGTTTAGTGTGAAAAGAGTAGTTCGAGCAATATATAGTATTCGAAATCAGTTTATTAGATGGCCTACCTATGAAGAAGCTGAAAACACTTGGACAAACATTCAAAGATTATATGGTTTTCCCAAAGTTTTGGGCATTATTGATGGAACGCATGTAAACATTGCTCGACCAAAAGAAGACGCCAATAGTTATATAAACAGAAAAGGCAAATTTTCTATACAATTACAAGTAAGAAGAAAAATGTTATATAATATGTATATAATATGTATAATGTTTTTATATGAAGATACTAAATATATATTAGAGTTTAATATATATGTATTTTAGTCAAATAAATAGCAAACTGTTTATATGTAATAAGATATATTTTTTAGGTAATATGTAAAAGTGATTTATCTTTTATTCATGTATTTACTGGAATGCCAGGATGTGTCCATGATATGCGTGTGTTCCTTTATTCCGGAGTGCAACAATATTGTACTCTAGAATATTTTCCCGATGATAGCCATTTAATAGGCGATGCAGCATATACTATTCAAAAAAATGTCATGGTGCCGTTCCATGATAATGGTCACCTAACTAGAGAACAAAAAAAATTTAATCGTTTATCATCTGCCCGAATAATTGTAGAAAGATCAATAGGATTATTAAAGGGACGATGGCGATATTTATTAGATAAATTGCCTATGACAAGAACAAATTTAATTCCTTATTATATAATTACTTGTTGTATATTGCATAACATATGTTTATTACAAAAAGATTATATTGAAATCCCTGTTATTGTTCCTGAAATATTACATGAAATGGAACCACTAGGTATTATTGATATTTTAAAGGAAGAAGGGAATATTAAAAGAAACAGATTGATGGAAATAATTGTTCATGAAGATTTTGAAAGGAGGATACTTAACTAATTAAGATATGTATTACATAAATATTTATTAGTTTTTTCTATTTTTTTTTACTTTGAGCATAATGGTCAACAAGTTTTACTTTTTCTAACATGTAGCAAACATCTGTAATCATATTTATAAGTATAAAACAATAAGATATTGTATTATAATAAAATATATATTTAAATATGTGTTAATATGTAATTTTATTTTTACGTTCTTTTATGTTGAACAATTGACGAACTTGACTTAAAAAATAAATAAACAATTATTTTCCTTAAATTACAAAAAAACATTAGTTTATATATATAAGACAGAATAATTTTTATTATATAAAATACATAACTGAAAAATCAAATAATCTCTACTACAACAATTTATATATCACAATCGGTGCTTTCCAGCAAGCCACAGTGTAACAGTGTTCACTAGTGTGAGTGAGACACACTCAGTATATCTCACTCACACTAATGGACACAGTGTTACACTGTATCTTGCTGGAAAGCATCGAATGTAAATAAAACTGAAAAATTAAATAATCTCTACTACAACATTTTGTATATCACAATCGGTGCTTTCCAGCAAGCCACAGTGTAACACAGTGTCCACTAGTGTGAGTGAGACACACTCAGTATATCTCACTCACACTAATGGACAGTGTTACACTGTGTCTTGCTAGAAAGCACCGAATGTAAGTAAAACTTAAAAAACAACTGAAAAATTAAATAATCTCTATCACAGTATTTTGTATAATATTACAATGTGGAGTGTAACGTAAATTTGAATACTTTCTTATTAAATTTAAAAACTAACAGTGTCAAAAAAGAAATAATCATATAGAAAAAAATCTTTATATTAATATTTAAAATAGTGCGAATAAATTTTTTTTTTTTAACACTTAAAAATATGTATATTTTGATAATACTTTTAATACTTTTTGCACGTTTTGTACGTTTCCCTTCTTTTTACATCTCTTCTTCATTGCTGTTGTTTTTTTCTTATATTATTTTTTTTGTTTTTCAAATATTTCTTTTATTTCTTTCAATATTTGTAATTTTGTAGCTCTATAATTAGCAGTTTCTTCTCTTTTTAATTTTTTCTCTTCCAATGAAATTTTTAAATAATTTGTTTTTGCCTCAGTTAGTGAAATTTTTCTTTGTTCTATACATAAAAATAATTATAAAAAAAAATATATATATATTTATTTAAATAAAGAAAAAATCTTTTATAGTCACTTACTGATTGGTGATTCATTTTCATCGTTGCTATCGGTTGCTAATGGTGAATATTCTGATTCTTTGATGTTTGATCCTGCCACAGATAGTGGTTTTAGCCAGTGTTTTTTTCGAAAAATATCTAACATCTAAAATATAATATATATTATACATACATATGTACATATATACATTGTATTTAATTATAATTATATTACTATTAATATATCAATACATCTAAATATATCCAGTCTTTTCTATCGTTCCCACTTTGCGCATTATGGTCAACAATTTGACGATATCGTCTCTTTAGTGCATCTATTTTATTATTACATTGATTGCCTGTAAAATTATATTTTTTTTCCTTCATAGATTTAGAAATTTCTGTCCACATTTTTTTATGAGAATTTTTTCCCAGCATGTGTGATTTCTCTTTATATAAACATATTAAAAGAAGTATAGCTTTATGAGACCATTTTTCTCTATTTACTTCTAAAATAGAAAAGTAATTAATATACATTTTACTTATTTCTACTACAATATTATTACTTGAACTTGCCTATATCTGAAATGTCAGTGTCAGAAGTAGTATTATCGTTTACATCTTCAACAGTGTTAGGAATTACAGTACTTGCTGTGTTTGAACAACTAGCTTTACTGTTATTATTTGCCATGTTTATTGATAAAACAGGCTTATGTATATCTTTAGAATTTAACGTTTTTGCTTTTTCTAATAATGTAGTAGCAAATATCATGTCTGTAAAAAATAATAATGGAATAATATAAATATAACCCAGATAGCAAGTATACATCATTTTGACGTTAAATAATGTTATTTTAACATAAAATAATATTTAGTTGATGTAATTAAATGACGTGCATTTGCTATCCGGGAAATTATCACTAACCTCACTTTTTGTAACACCAATAAGTACGTTATACGTTAATAATTATTCTTATTAAATATGTAGATTGCACTATAATAAAGTTATATATACCATTATGAGCTCGATTAAATATTTCTTTTTGTTGCGTCATCGATTAATTTTAAATTAAGCAATTGTTGCTTATTATTTCGTTTATCATGAAAAATATCAGATATAGATCTCTCCATTTCTTTAAACTTTTACGGTAATTGTTCAGTATCGCTACCTCTCCTCCGATTTTGATCTATTTAGTCTAGTTCGACGCGTTTTGATGTTACAAACAACTTTTTCCTCTAACAAAAATGTCGCTCTGCCCTGCGAAGCGAGATATTAATTGTTAAAGTTCGCGACTCGATAGGTTAAGAAACCTGTCATATGGACGATGCACGGACTGTCTGAGCATGCGCAGTGATGAAACGCAGGTCAGCTGACCATGCTAGCGTCATAAGTGCGCGAAATTGAAACAGGTTACAAGTTAGGTCAATCGCGCAGGGGGCCCCGGGGGCGAAGCCCCCGGGTCAGGGGTCAAATAAATTTAAATTATAACCAACTCGTTGCGTGGAGGCGTGGCCAACAATGTGGAACTCGACTCTCTCACCGCCTCAACCCTCATCCCTCCCCCCCCGCTTCGCGGGGGGTGGGGCGGGGGAGGCGGCGAACGCAGTAGAATAGTATACGCGTGGAAAGTCGCGAACCCATGTGGAACTGTGTCCGTTTCTTACTGTGTCCAATTATCACTGTGTTCGTTTCTTACTGTGTCCGTTTCTTACTGTGTCCAATTGTCATTGTGTCCGATTGCAACCACTGATTGAACTCACGTAACGAGTTCTATTACAACAAAAAATTTAAAATAATAATAAAAAAGAATAGATTTTTTAATTAAACATAGCATATTAACAAATACAAATAAGTGTAGTCAGTGCGGTGACACAGTAGCATGAAGGAAGAGGGGAGGAGACTCAACTTCGTCGTGTACGAGCAGAAAATGCGATCCTGTTTTGGCCGATCAATTGGGAGGAAATCCGCTAACCGGAATAATTTTCTAATTCAGGTGCCATTTTTAAGCTATAGTTAACGTTGTGTATACTATAGATTTTTAGTATACATCATGAAGGAAGAGGGGAGGAGACTCAACTTCGTCGTGTACGAGCAGAAAATGCGATCCTGTTTTGGCCGATCAATTGGGAGGAAATGAAAAGGCTACTTTTCTTTTCCGATTTTTCTGTTTTAACACTACATCCACGAATACAACACGACATTTTTTCTATCAAAGATGCAGAATTAGGTTATATTGCAAATGGCACCCGAATTAGAAAGTTATTCCGGTCAGCAGATTTCCTCCCAATTGATCGGCCAAAACGGGATCGCTTTTTTTCACGGAGTTGAGTCTCCTCCCCTCTTCCTTCATGCACAGTTGGTACTAGTATAGACATCTGTGGCACTATAATACTAGAAGTACTATAGCATACGTGACATGTATTATAACAACTTCTAGTGTTATAGTTACCCGGATAGGGAATCTGAACGCAACCCAACATCACGCGTGCTGCCATAGGTTAAATACCTAGTGACATACGTCATTAATGCATTCGGAAAACATCACCCGGATGTACTTTATCTTTTTCTCTCTATCTCACTATCTCACTTCTCTTATTAACTCGAGTGCAAAACGGGAAAGAAAGTGCAAAAGAGTGCACTCAGATGACATTTCAATAAGAACCGTTGTTGGAAGCTAGAGTCACAGACTTCTATACTATACTAGACCGCTAACTCCTAGAGTTCCTCAAGTAAGAGTTAGGACACCGGCCGCCATTGATAGGGAAGAAAGCGGAAGTATATATATATCTGTTCGCGCGCTAAATTCGAATCGATTTTTATGATTCTATTTACGAGTTTTATTTCTCAAACTTATGCCCGATTCCACCAACATAGATTAAGATAAAACTATGCTTTCTAAAATTAAAAAAATTAAAATAATTATACAATTAAATGTATATATCTTTTATACTAATATGAGATAAAAGTTAAGGATTGTAAATATATTATTGTAAGTACTGTATTCCTAATTAAAATAAAATAGTAATAAAAATATAATTAAAAACTTAAAACTATATAAAGCTTTAAAAAAAAGTACTAAATACAAAACATAAATTCTGAGAAAGTAAATAAATTTTTATTTAGCATGCATAGATACACTTTTACTTGCAAACATATAATTTTTATTAACTCCATGCAATGTGGTAGACATTTTTTTAAATCGAAAAGTAATAAAAGATTTAATAATTTTTTCTTTTAACGCATGGCAATTTGGAATCGTAAAATCGATTGTGTTACATAGATTAATAAAGAAATTAGTTAAATTTTTTTCTCGGTTTAGAGAAACTTGAGCATAATAATCTCGAAAAATTGTTTCCATTTGTAAAAGAAAATAAAACGTTGTTTCATTAAAAAAAAATAATGTTTGTTCTTTAAAACACCTTGTTCGTGTCAAATCAGCATATGGAAATATAGTGGCATCAGTACTACCTACAGCACTAATACAGGTATCACAAATATTACTTTTTTTTTAATCTTACAGATTATATAGCCTCCTAAATAATACAAAGAATTTAAAGCTATATTATTAAATATATAATCACAAGAATTAGTCAAATTTATTTGTTCTTTTTGGTTATTAGCAACACCTTTATTTTTGTTAGACAATCGATTCTTTTCAGACAATATTTGTAAAACCTGCGGAAAAAATTCTCTATTATCTTCTTCATAGCTACTATGCTCAATATGTTTCATGTATTGTGAAATTGTGATTGATTTGAGATTATTTTTGAATTGGATTGCATTTGGTATTACATTCCTTAATCGAATAACAGAAAATAAATTTTCCAAACAATCTTGCATGAATCGCGATGTAAGAATGAAGGCAAAACCTTCATTATCAAGTAAGTACTTAGTTAATTGTATAATGGACATTGTAGAAATAATTATGCCAGTTTGAAATGGTTTCCATGACCCTGATTTACCTACTTTTATTTCCAAGACAGATGAGCGCTTTATTATTCGCGCTCTTTCCCTATTACATATGGCGAATCTGAGCACCAATCAAAAATCATCATCCCGGTGTCCTAACTCTCACTTGAGGAACTCTACTAACTCCTATTGTTCTCCTTATGTACAAATGTTGGCTATTTACATGTAATGCGCGAAGTGGATGCGCAGAATAAGCTATGCGATTCTAACCTGTCGAAAGGGTTAATTAGTATTTTCACTATATTTATTATATTTGTTACATTATATTACATGTAATACGCGAAGTGGATGCGCAGAATAAGCTATGCGATTCTAACCTTTCGAACTCAACCTGTCGAAAGGGTTAATTAGTATTTTCACTATATTTATTATATTTGTCACATTATATTATTAATTATTTTCTGATACGCTTGCAAAAAACTAATAAATAATTTTTTTTTACCAAATTGTTTGTATTTAGATCGTATTACATTATAACATATTATAGTAATACCATGGTGGAAGGATATATGGTGTGCGCAAAACTCGTAAACCACGCCCCTTTTCAGCCTTCGGCGCCCGGAAAAATACAGAGCAGACAACTGCGAAAAACGAAATGTTTAGCTTTGAAAAGTTTGCACGACTGGTGTATAGCGTCCTTTTCGCACTCTCTGATTATTTTCTTCCATCTCACTTTGTGTTATATATATAGTTTATTATATATATAGTTATTGTTGACATTTTCTGTCGAAACGTGAGTGACGTGAAATGTGAAAAATCATTGAAAATGGTGCGCTGCATAGTGAAAATTTGCAAAAATAATTGCAGAACATGCACACCCGAGCAAGCAAATTTTCATAAATTACCGGATAACGAAATAATCCGTGAAGGATGGTTTCGGCGCATTGGAGAGGTCGTATTGCCTTCTAACGTCGTTAACGGTATGCTTCTGCATGATAAAATTCAAATTTGTTTATTTAGATATACTGTATCATGAAGTAACGAAAACTTGTTTGAAAGATCAGAAAAGTTTTGTAACGTGTAATCAATTTTATCTGTTATTTTAGCACGAATTTGTTCCGTACACTTTACTCCCAAATCTTTTGTTCAACCAAAGAAGAAGAGAAGAAAAAATAGTTTTAAGAGACAACTTTTGCCAACTGCTGTACCAACGTTGCATCTGGTAGCAACAAACGAACAGTAAATTGGATGTGTAATTTTTTAAACAGAGCAAATATTGATGTTCGCTTTTTTAAAAATAAGGCGGGGAGCACAGACCATTGCATAACGCATAACGCATATGCATAAGAAATTTGATTGGTCCGTTAGCATGTGCATAAGGAATTCGACCAATCGAATTTCTTATGCATATGTATTATGCATTATGCAAAAGTCTGTGTTTCCCGCTTAATTATTAAGAATAATAAAGTTAAGTTAACATAAATTATTGATATTCGTGTGCTCATGACAAGATGACTATGGCTCAACTGTTGCTCCAAGAATTATTTGACAATGAAACTACAATCAATTACATTTATATTTTCTTCATTAGGGCACATCATAAAGGCAATGTAAATTGTAACATTGTTAGGCGGACCTTTAATTTGGTTTGTCTATCTTCGTCAACTGTAGCACCAATAAATGCTGCAAGTCTGTCGCCTGTGCCAGGCCCATCAATGGAGAGAATCTCATCTGCTGAGCCGAAACTTTCATCTTTGCCACGTTCAACACCCATATTAAGAATGATGACAGAACCTTTGCCTGATTTGAGTATGCTAGATGAGACAGATATGACAGGTCAGCATGAAACTCCAACAACGTCAGTATCTTGTCGGTATGTATCACAATACAAGTACATAATTAGTCCTACTAATAATAATAGTTTCATAGATCAATATATTTTAGTACTTAAAAACCATTACCGATATCAATAAAATCATTAAAAAAAACAGTTTTCAGATCTTTAGTTATACCACGGGCAATGAAAAATTTATAAAAGCCGTTATCAGTGGTGAAGTCTCATAGAATACAGATTCTTATTAAACAAACCTGCTGTTGAGTACTTTCTGTTACTCGTGGTCTGAGACCGAAAGTCTGAAAACTGTTTTTTACTACCGACTGCAATTTTGATGTACTGAAAAATACAAATAGAATTTTCGTCATGATTGAGAATACAAATGTTTGAAATGTGTTTTTTACACGCCTATTATAGATTGAAGAAGGTATATTTTATTTGTGTGTTTTGTATTCTGCTGTATGTGAGTGAGGTAATCAAACTAGTTTGATTATACAGGGTGTCCCATTTTAAATAACGGATAGGAATATCTCGGATGGTAAGCATTTTGGAGGAAATTTGTTGATACAAAAGTTGTATGGTTTCAAGGGGGACATAAGATGGTGTCATTAATGTGACCTTGAATAGTTGCTTGAAGGTCACGTGAAGGTCACCTTAAATTTTTTAAATGGAACTGCCTACTTTTTATTATATATTCTTGTAGCTTATCTCGAGACCTTTCCAAAACACTATAAATAAATGTTTTTTCGTTAAGTATTTTTCGAGTTATGAAGGTTGAAATAATTTCTTAATTTTACATGAACTATAAAATATCTCGTAAAATATTCACTTTTCGATAACCTTACCTCAATACTTTTATGCACAGAATAATAAGAGGAATCAATTAGTGTAAAGAAAACACATAGTTGCTTTTAACAAAAAATATGCAATTTGTAACTAACAATTACATACATTTTGTTAAAAACAACTATGTGTTTTCTTTACACTAATTGATTCCTCTCATTATTCTGTGCATAAAAGTATTGAGGTAAGGTCATCGAAAAGTGAATATTTTACGAGATATTTTATAGTTCATGTAAAATTAAGAAATTATTTCAACCCTTATAACTCGAAAAATACTTAACGAAAAAACATTTATTTATAGTGTTTTGGAAAGGTCTCGAGATAAGCTACAAGAATATATAATAAAAAGTAGGCAGTTCCATTTAAAAAATTTAAGGTGACCTTCACGTGACCTTCAAGCAACTATTCAAGGTCACATTAATGACACCATCTTATGTCCCCCTTGAAACCATACAACTTTTGTATCAACAAATTTCCTCCAAAATGCTTACCATCCGAGATATTCCTATCCGTTATTTAAAATGGGACACCCTGTATATTTATATATGTTTTTTTCATTATTTTGTTTTCATTGTAATAATGTATGTTTGTGCTAAATAGTAATTATAATTCCTTCATCCTTAGAATAGAAATTTGATAAAAATAAAGCGATGTGAGAAATTGTGGTATCAGCTGAAATAGAATGTACATTGTACATGTCAGCATTGCAAGTATATAGTCTATATTTCGTGTAATTATTTGGGAAATTAAATGCACGAATAGCGAAGGTTACTTTTGTTAGCACAATATGTTTAAAAAATCTGTACTCATTACTACGAATAACGAACTTTATTCTTTTCATGTCTTCAGAAATCCTTTGTCAAAACCAAATGGCAGGGTCAATAGAACACCAGAAAGGCTTTTTGATTCGTTATGCAACGTACGGAATTCTACATTTCCAAGAAGGTTCGTAATACTCACTTTGAAGATATATCAATTCGGGTTTTTTGACAAATATCTATTGGTTTCAATAAAAAATAAATTTTTTTGAATTATTCAATCTACCAAGAAATGAATGACAATTAAAAAATCGCTCATCGCCCACATAGTTGTCTCACAAAAATATTTAACAAGTTGTGAGACAAATGTTAAGTCAATCGGTTCAACCCTTTTATCTCAAAAACAGTGTACCGTGTCAATGATTATGAAAATACGAAAAATGGTATATTTTCGGATTGATTGTTTATTTTTTTTCTAACATTTTGTGAAAAACATTTGTATAGTAGATAACAAATATCTATAATTGGTTTTGAGATTTGAGATTTGAGACCTATTGTCTTTTTGCTGTGACTTTTTCCGACTTACCAAGTTTTCGAGTTACCTTACTTATGCATTTCTTTTCTAGATGTGAAAGAAAGAAAGCAAATTGGGTACCTGAGGAAGTGTTACAATGCCTCGTTAGAACTCGCACATACATCAGAGTAAAGAAAATTAATAAAAAAAGATACACAAGAAAGGAAGAAAAAAAAAGAAAAAAAACTGACAAAAATGAATGTTCTTTCTGCAAAAAGAAAGTGCAAATAACTCGTCTAGTCGACAATAAACAATGTGCAATAACATTTGTACACAATTTGAGTCTGATTTGAGACTTTCTTTGTTCAAATAACTCGTCTAGTCGAAAAAAAGAAAATGTGGAAAAAGCTACAGAAATGATACAAAAGATTAAAAATGTTATTTTAAAATGTTAATTAAAATGTTATTTTAAAAATTTTATTCTTATTATTAAAAATTTTACTTTTGTTATTAAAAATTTTATTCTTGTTATTTTTTTCCTTTTAATTTTGTGCGAATTAGTTTTTGTAATTAATTGGCTAGAATTTGGTGGCAATATTCTATAATATACATATAAATATATATATAAATATAATTATATAAATATTTAATTATATTATATTGTATAATATGTCACATAATACACATTCGTATATTGTAACAGTCTAGTCAGTCAATTCTGCAATGTACCGCCACTTACATCCCTAGAATTCTAGGGATTTCCTTATGTTGGTAGATATGTATTTTTGCGGGACGCGATTAGAAAGAAACAGCAGATTTTAGAGAGAGAACGCGTCGTTTTGCGCATACCATATATCCTTCTACCATGAGTAATACTAAAAACACATTATTATAATATTTTTTCTTATATTATTGTTTGATTATATGTATTTTATAGTTTTACAGCATAAAATTTCTTGATTTGTACTTTGTGTAACGTAAAACATAAAAGTATATAAGATAATATTCACTGCGCATGCTCGTAGCTTATTCTGCGCATGTCATACATAAATACCTGCAACAGTTAAAGGGACGCAGTTAGCAGTCTAGCGTATATAGAAGTCTGTGGCTAGAGTGCGTTCGAAAAACGTCACCCAGATACACTTTCTTTCTCTTTATCTTATTGTCCTCTCTCGCTTACTCGAACGCAGAAACGGTGCGGTGGGTTGGGGGGGGGGGGGGAGAGAGTGTACCCGGATGACGTTTTCGAACGTACTCCTGAATATATCTTTTGTGCATTTATCATGGTGGAAAGAAACAAGGTGAGTTATTGCGCATAATGGCGGCAAAGAATTGGGGGATTTGCTTGTCAACCAATCACGGGGGACCCATTTTATGCGCGCAAAATTCAAACGTTCACAGCTGATTAAAAAATCAAAACAGTATTGTAAATTAAAATAACAATAATATATTATAATTTAAGAAAACTCTCTGCACGAACACTATATATTTTTTTAAGAGGAACACTGTATTCGCTTTGTGCAGTCGGTTGGAGGGGATAGAACGAACTATCGAAGCGCGCGCAGTGACAAAATAGTGAAACTTTTGGGGCTTCTTTTACATGTTTTTATATCCTAAATAAACATAAAAAATGAGCCATCATTCTTGCTGTGTTTCTAATTGCAAAAATACAAGTAGAAATAGCCAATATAAATTTTATGCATTCCCTTCTGCAAGTTATAGATTAGATCAAAAGAAGAAATGGATTGCTGCTTTGAAGAGAAAAAAGTAAGTAACATAACCTTGTTTCTGTAATGTGTTATATGAAGGCGTCTCACATATAACTTGGTTTGTTTTGACGTTACTTTGCAGCCCGGATGGATCAGATTGGTATCCAAAAAAGTCAGACCGGATTTGTAGCGCACATTTTATTGGTAATGAAAAAAGTGAAAACCAAATAAGTCCAAGTTATGTTCCATCAATATTTCTTTCGGAGCATAATTTAAAAAAAATCAATGAAATAAATGCAATAGGTATCATATTATTTATAAATATATCATTTTAAATTTTGTAGCAATATAATAATTATTTATATTAAACTTTACAGGCATAAACGTTTTATGAAAAGAAGAAATAGAAAGCAACAATTAAAAATGAATCACAGTAAGCCAGTAGATAAATCAGTAAATGAGCCGATGGATGTAAATTTTGATTTAATAAATAATCATGTGACAATGGATCAGCATATTCAGCATAGGACACTTGTTGATCGATACTGCCAATTTAATACAATAATTGAATGTGAACAGCCAACAAAGACTTTTATTTGCAATAGATATGTATTTAACAGGCATGAATTTTGTGAAGCTGAAATACAGACAGATATAATAGAATATTCAAACATAATAAAAATACCAAATATAAAACAATTCAAAAACAAAGCATGTAACACAATTCAAAAAATTTTTAAGGATCAAGCATGTGAATTTAATGAAAATGAAAAAACAGAAGTCATGTCAAGAAAACATTTTACTGGAATAGAATCTGTGGAAACTGATGATCAGCTTTTGAATCTTGCTGGCGTTACGTTTGAAAATTTTCAGTTTTTGCTAAGAAGATTGACGGATGACTGTGCAGATAATTGTAAAATTTCTAAAAAAAATAGGTTATTTATATTCTTGATCAAAATGAAAACGAGCATGACTTTCTCAGCAATTAATGTCTTGTTTTGTGTGCACCGAACAACAGTTTCAAGAATTTTCTTTTCAATTCTACAGTGCCTAGCATGCACAACTGCAAATTTAGTATTCTGGCCTAGCAAAGATATTGTTCAAGGAACTATGCCAGAATGTTTTTATCCTGACTATAGTGATACTCGAGTCATAATAGATTGTACCGAGTTCAAAATTGAAGTTCCTTCTGGAGTTGACAATCGTGTTTATACTTATTCACATTATAAAAAAAGTTTCACGGCTAAAGTTCTCATAGGAATCACTCCTGGAGGTTTTATAAGTTTTAAATCAAAAGTGGCTGGTGGAAGAAAAAGCGACTCTCAAATAACATTGGAGTCAGGTTTAATTGATTTGTTAGAAAATACAGATGTGGTTCTAGCTGATAAAGGATTTCCAGAAATCAAACGCTTTCTTGATGAAACTGGAAAAAAAGTTACAATTGTTATGCCACCGTTTTTACAGAATAAGAATGAATTTTCCAAAAAAGAAACTGAAGAAACTTACAGCATAGCAAAAGTACGCATACACGTGGAAAGGATTATGCAACGACTGCGAACATATGGCATATTGAATAAAATTCCGGAAAACTTATTCAGCAGTATCGATGACATAATACATATGTGCTGCGTGTTTGTCAATTTACAACCACCAATATTTTCAGAAAAACAGCAAGAATTATAATTTTAACAGAATAATAATTGGATGCATATACAAATTTTAATTAATTGTACATCTATTGTAAATATATATAAAATATGTCTATTTTGTTATTAAAGTGGGTATGTTTTAATAAAAACACATAAATTTGATTCCAACGTATTTTTAATCATTTACTTTTCATGTACATAAATATTTGAATGAACACAACAAAATATAATAATTTCAAATCACAAAACAAACTTATTAATTAATAGTACTAAATAATCATAGATAAACATTTGAGATCTTTGATAATAATAATTGCAACTATCTTTTACATTATAAAAAAATAAACTTAAATGATATTTATAATATTAAAAAAAACATTTAACTATTGTTTAAATTATAAATAACTTAAATAATATTTATAATATTTTGCCCTGTAAATGAACGCATTTGAAATTGTTTTTCTCGCATTAATAAAGTAGCTGCTTTAGTTTTTTGATTACTAGCTTCGTACAAAGCTGGTAAATAAAATTGAAAATAAAAACTTTCGCTTTTCAATATCACTTCTTGTAAAAAATTTTCATTTCGAAAAACTGAGACGCAACAACTCTTAATCGGTGAGTAAATATACAAATCACACGATTTTATCCCACATACATACATTTGCACTTGGCACTGTGTATAATAAGATACACTTTTTTTAAGTTCTATTTTTCCATCTATAAACTCTAAATAACTTATATTTGAAACTTTTAACTTTTCATCAACAATCGATCTCTTCTCACAGCTCTGTGGACATTTTATTTCAACAATCTTTGTAATACTTGAATCTTTCACAACAACTCCATCGAGACTAGCACATAGCCACGGTTGCTTGTCACTGATAGTAACTCCAACTTGTTTAACAGTAACGTTATATATACTTTTATATTCTTTTCTAGCTACTGACTCATATTTTCGCCCGTATTTAACAGCAGAATTATTGATATTCTTCGGGCGCAACATTTCGGCAACTAACGATTCAATCTTTTTTGTTTTTCTCGATTTAATGTTGTGTACATTAATACTTGCTGAGATTCGTTGTCGTCTAGCTTCAAACCATTTATCACATTCACTTTGCTGTAAAGTATCATAGTTCAATTTTACAATACTGTCTCGAGATAACACAATATATTTTTTATAATAATTATTCAAATCTTCAGGTATTGTATAACAATCCTGATAAACTGGATAATTTTCAGTCAGAATAAAAAAGGTGTTTAAACATTTTTCGCAGTCTTCTTTTGCTAATAATACATCTATTTGATTCAACATAGAATCCATTAAATTTAGAATATCTTTTTGGTGCTGGTCTTTACTAGCTTCTATCATAATAGTTTTTAAAGCTGATGGTCTTTGTAACTCGGAGACATCTACAGGAACTGGATTGATTTTAGGTTTAAGAGCTGGTGGGAATAATTCACAAAAATATTTTCCTTTGCTGTATTTTTCTTGTGCAAATTGTCGTACTGTGGGTTTTCCCCATGTTTGTTCAAAATCAGTTTTTGTAAAACTGTCTTCATGGTTGACGTAGTACATCACAGCTGCAATGTGTTTGCATTTACCACTTTGATTATAACAGCAAGTGCATGACACGCTTATTACTTTACGTTTATCATTTAACTGAAAAATAATACATTTATAAATAAGAAATAAAGAGATGTCATAAATAAAATAAAAATATTATAAGAACTTACATTCAGTTTCACATTGTATGGTGTTTGTGTTACGGAGGCTTGCCGGATAACTTGCGCCTGTATCAAGAAACTAATTTGATTATTTCGAAGTTCTTGAACATTTCGGACGCGCCCAGCCTTTACTAATTTTTTTCCTTTTGGTTGTGTCTGTGGTTGAAAAATAATTTCATGACTAATCTTTTGAAATCCGGTTTGTATAATTATGGTATTCATTTTCATTATAAAGAAATAAAACACTTTATTCTGAAAAAATAAATATATTTTATCATAATCATGCAATAAATATAAAGTACATATAAATCTAACTTGCATCTATTTACATCTTAATTTCATACCTAACCTATAAATCTTCAGTTATATTAACAAAATTAAAATTTTAGTGTTATATACTAACCTAATTTTTGCACAGCACTGCGACTTGGGATGTACACAAACTGTATATTTAAATGCAAAGCAAAATGGTTTGTATACTATGTAAAATAAATCTTTTTAATTTTTTTTTCATAACTAATTTGTACTCGAGAGCCCCAAAAGTTGCGTGTTTTCAGCCACCAGATGGCGATACGAGGTATGCACGAAGCGAATACACTTTATATACGTTAATAAAGCATGTCATCAGCCATCAGCCATACTGAATTTTCATTAAATGGGCCCCCTATGATTGGCTGTCCGCTCCCCACTACCTTTAGACTACTGCGCAACCACGAGAATAACTCACCTTGTTTCTTTCCACCATGGTATTTATGACATTGTAAATAGAGTAGGCCGGTACATGAACGATTCATGTTGAAATATGTAGGTTAACCGAACGAGAATTTACCTCTGGCTGTGTACAGCGTTATGTTAAACGCTATTATTTTCATAAGCAAAGTAATATAAGAGAAGCCGAGCAGAATGCAGGAATCCGTGAAGTTCAATCTTAAGGAAGTTAAGTTAGACATTCTGCATGCGATACATGAATGCTCCCAGCGGGGTTTGCTGCACACCACTAAATGGTACGTGAATTTCTGCTCGATTAAACTTATCTGGATCTCTCTTCACGAGGATGATTTTGGAATTTTATATTCATGTTTGTTATAGGCTAGCGGAATTAAATTATTCATTGAAGAATGTAGAGATAGACGTGCACGATCTGGCTGCGGACATGAAGGTACCAGAGATCAGCGAAGCGGAGGATATCTACACTTTGGCTAAAACTTACTTTGACCTGAAGGAATATGACAGAGCAGCGTATTTTACAATGGATTGTATAAGTCCTAAGATCAGATTTCTACACTTGTACTCACGCTATTTATCAGGGGAAAAGAAGAAGATAGATGATATGACAGATGTACCACCAGATCCTCTGAAGAACGAGACTCTGAAGTACCTTTGCGCTGATCTAAGATCAGATCATCTAGCATCGAAGCTGGATGGCTATGGATTGTATCTTTTCGGTGTAACGCTGAAGAAACTGCAATTGACGAAAGAAGCTACAGATGTTTTAGTGGAATCTATACATAAGAAGCCAAT
The DNA here is from genome assembly GCA_901521435.1 of Crematogaster levior. Classification (NCBI taxonomy): domain Eukaryota; kingdom Metazoa; phylum Arthropoda; class Insecta; order Hymenoptera; family Formicidae; genus Crematogaster; species Crematogaster levior. The sequence continues at coordinate 97,948 of CABEGB010001401.1, read as the reverse complement.
GCATTGGGGTGCATGGTTAGAACTGGCTGCGTTAATTACAGACAGGGAAAAGCTGGAGAGCTTGTGCCTGCCTAATCATTGGATGAAATATTTCTTTATGGCACACATGTACTTAGAGCTGCAGCTCATAGATGAAGGTCTAGCGTTATATTGCCAACTGCAGTCAATGGGCTTTCAGAAAAATGGTTATGTTTTAGCTCAAACTGCAATTGCAGTGCATTATAGAAGAGGCGAGTTAGCAAATTCGAAATAATTTTGAATTGATAATATATCTTTGTTGAAAAGTTCAGGAAATCAATGTTCTCTCTTGATCATATGAGTTAACTTTAGGATTTAGTTAAATCTATTTGTCATATTGTTTATAATATATAAATTATTAACATATATGTGTGTGTGTTTATAAGTATGTATATATATCATGTGTCATAAATATTTTCACTTTAGATGTTGATAATGCAATAGAAACTTTCAAAAGAATAATAGATGAAGATCCTTATTGTCTTGATAATATGGATACATATTCAAATCTACTTTATGTGAAAGAAATGAAAGTTGAATTGGCAGATCTGGCGCACAGAGCTACCGAGATAGATAAATATAGATTGGAGACTTGTTGTATAGTTGGTGAGTATTAATAATGTGAGTGAAATGAGTTTTTGCAAGACATAAGTATAATGATACATTTAAGAATATACTTTAAGAGATAAAAAGAGATATACTTTTTAGGGAATTATTACAGTTTAAGAGCTGATCATCAAAAAGCAGTGATGTATTTTCATAGAGCATTAAAAATGAATCCGCAATATTTGTCTGCTTGGACGTTATTAGGTCATGAATTCATGGAAATGAAAAATACTAATGGCGCTATCCACAGTTATAGACAGGCAATTGGTAAATTCTTAAATACTTTCTGTTTGCATCGTCAACATTTTGTATTTTTCATATTTATATTTTTCAATTTGTCAGAGGTGAATAGACGAGACTACAGAGCATGGTATGGCTTGGGTCAAACGTACGAAATCTTGAAAATGCCATTTTATGGGCTCTATTATTATAAACAAGCTCAGCTCTTAAGGCCTCATGACAGTAGGATGGTTTTAGCCTTAGGCGAAGCATACGAAAAGCAGGATAAAATTCAAGATGCACTTAAATGTTACTACAAAGCATGCAATGTGGGCGACATAGAAGGAATGGCACTTTTAAAATTAGCAACGTACGTATCCAACATGTACTATTGACAAAAAGTAATATATTTTATATGTATATGTATATTTCTCGTCTTGTTACAGGCTGTATGAGAAATTAGGAGAACATGATCATGCAGCGGCAGCTTATACAGATTTTGTAATGGATGAATTTCGAAGTGTCGATAGAACAGAGCTCAGTCATGCATATAAATATCTCACGCAGTATCACTTAAAGAAGGAACAATTGGATCAAGCTAATCACTATGCACAGAAATGTCTTCAGTTTGATGAGACAAAGGAGGAAGCAAAAGTGTTACTAAGAACTATTGCTGAAAAAAGAACTAAAGTAGAAGAAACTTCTATGGTGGTAAGTAAAATTCTTTTATAATAATTAATAAAACAATTCAATTTCGTAATTTTTCTAGGTGGATGATATGAACGAAACGGATCCTATAATTGAGCAAAGGGTGCGAACAGATGCGACACCTGGAAGTCAACTGTCGCCGATGAATCTCTCCTTTACACCTACACCATAAACAAAACGGATATTTTCTACTCACAGTATATCATTGTAATTCTATATGTAAATACAAAACATTCAATAATTCTTTTGTATCGTACATTTTTGTAGTAAATTATTTCTTTTTCCTAAAGGTGCAATATTAAAATTTTCCGAAAATTTCATATGTATTAAGTACATCTAAAATTAATTACATTAACCCTTTGCGTCACAGTGTGCCGCTCAGCGAGCCACCTTTTAGTTAACAGTTTTATAAATTTATAATTTATATTTATCAATAAATGAAAGGTTTTTTTAGTTTTGGTATGTTCCTCATACTGTAACAAGTCTAAAAAAATTGCTGATCCACAAATTGTTAATAATAAAATCATTATAAACAAACGGATAACAAAAAATAATGTTCCTTTTCCAGAAAAAATTAATTTTCTTCATTCATTTTCACTGAACTCAGTTGAAACTCGTTACTTGGGGGTTTTCGGGGTCGCTAAATACGAATCTCGTGTCTGTTTTCCAAAATTCAAAATGGCGGACCCAAGATGGCGGACATAAAATTGAAAATTGACTGAATTCGCTTGAAACTCATTACTCGGGGGTTTTCGGGGTCACTGAATACGAATCTGATGTCAGTTTCAGAAAATTCAAAATGGCGGATCCATTATGTTAGTGTTACTGTGTGACGATCGTCATTTATTTTATTCAATCCCATACTTTCCCGTTGAGGGAATCGTTAGTGTTAGTTTGTCGATCGTCATTTGTTTCATTGAATTCTATACTTACCTTGTTGAGGGAATCGCTACAGTGTATATGTGTGTGATAATTCAATTTTCAATTTCCATGTCCGCCATCTTGGATCCGCCATTTTGAATTTTGGAAAACTGACACCAGATTCGTATTCAGCGACCCCGAAAACCCCCGAGTAACGAGTTTCAAGCGAATACAGTGAAAAGAAAAATGAGTGACTGAAAGGGTTAAACATATGCAACGCGCGCGCACGAACACAACGCACAATAAAAAGATACTTCATAAATTCTCAATTTTTTTATCTAAATAGATAAAATGGGTATTAAATTCCATTCCTGTGGTTATGCTTATGGTTATGCTAAGTATGCTTATTTTAAGAATTATGTCATTAATTCATATATTAATACTTAATTTATATATTAATATTAAATCAAAATAAAGTGTCTGACTTTTCTTTCTTTCTTAAATATAATGTATATATATAATGCAATAGATTTGTGAAGAAGAATCATTTTCTGTCAGTGATTTATTTATACTGTTAATTACATCGTATCATTGTATCAAAATATTTTTTCTCATTAAACCTAATGTATATAATTAATTTGTATTGAATAAGTATAAAATGCAACTGATTACCAGTTGAAGTATTTAATTTGCATTCGGACATTTCTTCCTTGGCGAGTTATTATTGACTAATACCGTTTCCTGTAAACATATATTATTTAGTTGATATGTTCTCAGTAAAATCTTCATAATTTCTCTTTAAAAATAATGTAATTTCTAAATTAATGTCTATATTTACTTCATTGTCAGAATTTTCAAGATAATTTTGCGCTTCTCTGAATCTTTGAATGATTCGTTCATGTGGCGAAGTTGCAGCAAAGTGCCGTGGATATTGATAATCTTTTCTTGCCGGCGTTGAACCTGAAATGTTATATATCAATAAATTTAGTTCAGAATTTTAGTTCTAGAATTTAAAAAATCAATAAATATAATATTATGTAAAAACCGGATTTACCTGTTGGCGTGTCATGTCGTAAATCTTCAAAGAATTTTCCAACTCTTTCTTGTATTGAATGCAGATCCGTAATTGTCTTGTCATTCCAGACAGACGAATTTTTATTTTCACTTGTAAGCTTTTCATTCAGTTCTACTGATGCTTGTAAATTTTTCTGTTTTAATTCTTCCACAAGCTTTTTGTGATCATGACTTCCTTGAACTAATGTATTATAGATATTCTATAGAAAGAAAAATTAAATATATCACTTGTGTGTACATTTCGCAAAACAATAATTTCAATTATACATAAGATAGATTTACTTTGACAGATCCAATGGAAGAAGAATTGTCTTCCTTGAATTTTTGTTCCATTTGTTTCATATTATTTTCAATATGCAATTTGTCCTGCGTTAGTATATCGCAATGATTATTTATATCAGTTTTAAGTTCGTCAGTCAAATTACGGCTATCTACTGCAATCTGCTCTGCTAACGTCCAATTCTGATAACAGAATAAAAAATGCATAAGTAGTACATCATGTCATATCTTGTTTGTATCACTATTATTTTTCAAAATACTTAATTTGGAAATTAATGGAAAGTTAAACGTTACCTCTTCCATGTTAGATGTAACATTGTTTTTAAGTATGTCTATGTCGCCCTGAATTCTCTGCTGTAGAGTCTCATTTCTCTCAACAGCCTTGTGATAGTTATTAAGAATATCACTAGTCGTACTGTCGCAAACCTCATTAACATGCTTTAAGGTGGCACATGCGGAAGAATAGTTCTCGGTCACATTTTCATTTAACTTGTTAAATTGTAGCCATAGATTTTCAAATGACTATAAAATACGAACAATTATATCATTTGTAAGCAAAATTATTAAAAATGTTAAAAGATAAACCAAAATGTTATTAACAAAATAAGATAAATATATTAGGAAGAGAATTATTATTAAATGATACCTTTTTAAATCTTTCTTGTTCCTCCATAATTTTACCATCACCTTCACAAATGGTTTGTATGTTCCGTTTTATCTCGTCTATATTTTTATACAAATCATCACGTTCTTGCAATCTGTAGCTACAAAGTTGTCTTATTGATTCATTTGTATGTGCCAATAATTTATCAAACTTCTGAGATACGTCATCATTTAAACGATGTAAGTTTTTTACAATTTCCATATTATTAACTTCTATCAAATCATTAATTTTCGATGTCAGTTTTACAGACATGTCATTCAAAAATTTGCATTCACGCTGAGTTATGTCAGATGAATATGCCATTTCTGAGTCTAGCCACTGGTGATAGTATTTGTACTAAACAGAGTAAATTCATTATATAAGTTTTGTTTATTACATTACGTTTTTTACATAAATAACTTACCGAATTATGTATATTCTTTGTAAATTCATCTATTGTTAATTTTTCTTTATTAACAATATCATTTGACATATGGTCGATCATCGAATCGATATCCTTTTTAAACATTTCCGTTTGTGAGTCTGTAAAGATAGTATAATGTATATTTGTCAAGTACAACCTAATAATTTTTAATTACCAATGTTATTTCTCATAGAAGTACAAAACTCCATGAATTCTTGTGTGTAAACTGTAACATTATTTTCTACATCTTGAAATTGTTTTGCAATGTTACTTCGGAACTGATGACCGATATGTTCGTTTTCATGTTCCAATTGCCTGTAGACATGTTAATGTTTTTTTAAATAACTATATTAATCTATATTATAAAATATTAATATTGATCAACAATATATTAATGATGAAAAATAGTTACCTCTTATGAGAAATTTTATCAAGAAGCTTATGTACATCTACTGTTGCTGCATCAGTTACATTCAAGAGTTCTTGTGCTTGCAACAAAAGTTGTTTTTCTGTAGATGCATGTTTTTCTACTAAATGATGTTGTTCTTCTTTTTCACGTTCTGTCATTTGCAAAAGTGCTGAAGTTGATTTTAAGGCATGTGTGGCAGTTTCTAATTGTTCCTTGGTCTCATATAGATAATTAGTTTGCTCAATATGCTTTGCTTGTAAGTCATTAAATATTTGCTAAACAGAAATAAAATTTAGAAATTTAGAATAACAGTATTAATTATTATAACAAAATATCATATTATAACACAATATCATATTTACCTCCTTAGCCTCCATAATTTCTTTAAGCACTTTAATGTGAGTTATTTTCTCTTCAATTTCCTTGGTCTGATTTTCAATTAATGTTTGCATTTCATTATAATTCTCATGTGCTAAATATACACCATTTCGTTCACGAGCTGCCAATAAGTCTCTCCTAAGTCTTTCAATTTCTTCCGTGTATTCTTTAAGTAATGCCTTTTTAGACAATTTCTGATTGATTTCAGGACGATTTGTGATATTTTTGGCACGATGAGCATAATCTAATGTTGATAAGGTTTCCTCAAGATTTATGCTTGCTGGAGATATTGTTGCAATGATCGATGTTTTTGTACGTCCACCTAATGATTCTTGCAAGAGTCTTGTTAATTTTGACTCCCTGATCAATATAAAACACAAAAAATAAATTAGATTAATTTTATTACAAATAAATAATTATCAAATTTTAATGTTGTGATTTTTAATTTTTTATAGATTTATATTTATAAGATTACATAATTATGTAAATTTGTGTGTGTGTGTTTATTACCGATACGGTATGTGAGGTGCTCTTTCAACAAGTGAAGTTATAACTCGACCAAGAGTCAATAATGATTGATTAATATTTCCTGCTTCTCTTGCTCTTCTATCAACCGCACCAGATCTTCCAACATTTTCACTCCCAGCTAAATCTACCAAATTTAATTTTCCAGTTTTTAAGAGTTCTTCTCCATCCACATTATTTTCTTTTATGTGAATAGTAATTGAAAATACTGTATGGGAACGGCTGAAAATATAGTATAAAAATGTGTAAATAATATACAATTTAGAGAGATAAATAACACAATTTTATATATAATTATATCACAATTATTATAACAATATTACATATCTATTAAAGATAGCAACCTGGAATGAGCATTCATTAAAGTTGCAGCTGTTTGTCTTTTTTCTGATCCCTTTTCTAAGATTTTATAAACTTCATTTTTATTGTGTACAGTCACTTCTTCTAATCCATGAATGATCACGGAACCTTTTCGTGTAGAATCTTCATAAAGCCTAAAATAATTATGCTAATATAATCTATTTTTTATATTTCTTAACAGTAATATTTCTTTTTTATATTTCTTAACATTACCTTATTTTAGATGCGTCATCATTAGGTGATAGCAAGTCAAATAATTCTTCATTATATAACTCAAGGAAGCTAACTCGTACTGTGTATTCTTGTGCTTCCAATAAACGTAATTCGTCAAACAAATGACTCAATGCACGTGGTATGATTCCAGCTGTAGTATCCTATATGTATACAAATAAATCCAACTTTTACATAAGCTTATTTAATACAAAATTATCATTACATTCATAAATCGTCATAAAATTTGAATACTAAACACTAAGATACTAAAATTTAATAAAGTTTTATGTGTGTACATACACGCGTACACATACACAAATTATAATTTTCTTTTCAAATTATGCAAATTTCTTATAATTTCAAGCATTATCTTGATTTATCTTGATTTTAATAAGCAAAAAATTATACTTTTTTATATTAATAAATATTTAAAAATATAATGTTAAAATTGTGTGTGTGTGTGTGTGTGTCAGTCATTGAAAATTTGTGTCTTTCATTTGATACAATAAATATTATTTTTCATAATTAACTCACACTTTGCCAATGCAATGTTGGATCATTGCTAACACCTTCCATAGTAAATGTCTTTCCAGTTCCAGTTTGGCCATAAGCAAAAACTGTACAATTATATCCAGCTAATACTTCCTCAAGTAAAGGGTTAACAACTGCATTATATACATCTACCTATAAATTAAAACCATTTTTTAAACAAATACCTCTTCAAATACTTAAGATAAAAAATTTTGTTAATACAATATAAAAAGAAACATCTCTACCTGTTTCGAAGAAGGTCCAAATACTTTGTCAAATGTGAACTTCTTTGAATGATTGCCTTGTGATCTTTCATGGACAACTACTTCTTTATTAGATGGCAATTCCAATACAGAGATAGATTTTCCGACTTTCTCGCTTTGATTTATTGGTCTATGAAAAAATTATTTCGTGAAGGTAATAAGTCAATACATAAAGAGATAAAAAATAACAAGAAGGTATGTGTTAGTCGTCTAATTTTTATTTAAAAATTTTATTTAAAAATTACGATTGTCAAACAAGAGAGGAAAGTACTTTTTCGAACTTTTTCAAGACATAAATTTAATGCATGTTGCAGTAAGTTTCTACTTCCTCGACAACAATAACGCATCACAGCGTCACTAATAATTGTCACCTACCTGACGCGCACGAAAACTTGTATATGCTGATTCTTATCCTTCTTCGAGTTGCGTGTATCATTCATCTTGAATAATTCTTGCGTAATTATCTCTTGCTACAACACACGGCTAGTACACTTTCACGTTCATCAACGACAACACGTCTTATTTCGCGTTCATTTACTGTTTGTAAACGCCACACGCGAGAAGTCAGCCACGGTATCCGTTGAAGAATTTAAATTGATATGTTTTGCACGATTGCCACCAGGCGACGACACGGGAAACTGCTGTTCAATAAAGTTACTAGATCTAGTAACCTCGCTGTTCAATGACTTCGAATAAGCGCTTCGTACTGATTGGATTATATTTAGAACTAGATCTAAAAAAATAGTCCAGTCTCAAGACAGATCTGAAAGTATTAGCCAATCAGCGTTGACTTCTATTGAGCGCAGCCAATGGCTGCGTTTAGTGAAAAAGCACTGCTTAGTGACATATATTACTAGACCAAGTATCGCATAATTTGTGGAGGGAGATAAAGCCGGAAGTTGACAGTTAAGACAGAGTGAGAACGTTGAATGGCCTTGTTGCTTTCTCAGTTCTTTATTTTAAACTTTCGGCTTCGCTCCCTTGAGAGGATGCTCGGTCTTCAGGACGTCAATCTTAAGAGGCCTTCTACAATGAGTCGTTAGTCGCAAGTCGTAAGCGAAGACCAATCATATTCGATTATTCTTTTCTAAATTCAACTATGATTGGTTTATTATATATAACGACTCATTGTAGAAGGCCTCTAAAACATACATATACATGGTGAATACCTACTTGAATTTCCAGCTTGATCGTAGGTATGTAGCATATAGTACTATAGTATTTTGCTGTCCATTTCTATCAAACGATATACAGATTAGCTTTAAGGTTCCTTTCTTGTCAGTTTGATCAAAAAAATCGAAAAATTTTTTTTTGCATAATTTGATAGTCTTACATGCGTAGAATAATGTGTTAAAAGCGCAAAGTGAAATTCGTAACGGTTAAAAAGTTATGAGTCCCTAAGCAGGCCGCGCCCGGGCAGGAATCAAGCGGACGCCGCGTCTCATGTCTGTGTGTATATCAATATCACCCCTCTCCTCTCGACTGTACGGTGCAGAAAGTAATTCAATCAATTTATGAAGATCTGTCATCGCAAGATTTACTGGTTCGTTGGCTTGGCGGTTTTACACAAAATAATAATGAAAGCTTTAATAAAACTATATGACAGTTAGCGCCGAAACACGTTTTCTGCGGCAGTAATATTATTGAAATAGCCGCATTTGTAGCTGCTTGTATTTTTAATGAAGGTGTCAAACCAGTTTTAAAAATAATGGAAACTATGGGCATCACCATCGGACCACATGCAGATTTGTATGCCTGTGAACGTGACGCAACGCGCACGAAAGACGCAGAGAAACGAATCTTTTATGGAGCAAAAAATGGTCCGAACCAACGAAACATTGGCTGCGTTCAGCAGCAGAGCAGATCAGTGAGCGATCAGTGATTATTGGTTCTTTCTGTTAGATCCCGAAATTTAGACCAATTATGTTGACGCATTAAAAAGAATCACTCAACTGTTGAGTCTGCTGAACGCACCCATTGGCTACTTTGCGCAATTTCGAGACAGTTGAGGGGATCCTGTATGGGCGTGGAATAGCTGATTAGCTGTAAGTATCCAAATATAAACATTTACATCAATGAAAACTTAATTTGAAACTTTAATCGCGTTTTCCCGAAAACCACTTTTTTCGACTTGGCGGAAGTAATAACTCACGCAATTTTCAACGAATCACCATGGTGGAAGTAACAAGGTGTGCTCGTTTCTCGAACGCGTTTTTGTCACGTTCTGCGCAGTGACTGAGATCCGCCATCTTGCAATCACAGATGAGAGAGCGTGGCTGAATTCAGCCATCTTGGGCAATTCAAATGGCATTCAATACATAATAAGAGAAGATTCATGCAAAGAAAGTGAAGTGATAACTACAATAAATAGATGTTATAAAAAATATTTATAACTTTACTTCCACCATGCGAATCACTTCAATTTTTTTTTAACATATATAAAACTATTTTATCTATAGAGTAGACTATTATCTTATCGATATATGCAATATGTTATTTTTTAGCAGCAAAAAAGTATCGAAAATATCGAAAATTTGTAGTGAAAATGAATAATTTTTTTAAAAATGCCGCCATTTTATGAATTGTTATTCAAATTAATTTTTTGTAGTCTACTCTAGAATTACATTTGTTCTTAACAGGAAAATCGATTGGTTGGCTGTTTCAGACAAATTTTACGACCTGGAGGACTTCTGCCATGGCGCTATGTTTTTCGCGTAGAGGTTGCCGTTGCCCCTTACCCCGCTACAGTAAATTCATTAAATCGGCTGAAAATTTTTTACAGTATACTTAAAATTGTAATAAATACAGTATAGAAACATTGAATGTTTTATTTTGTTTACTTTTTCCACAAAAAATTCAAAAAAATTACCTATATTTTGGCCCAACTGACAAGAAAGGATCCTTAATTTCTCGGCTTAATTTACTTTGTATCTTTCTGATTCTTAAAACGAAAAACATTAAACAAAAAAATATTAAAAATAAATTAAACTAAGATTAAAGTTAATATATATCAGTAGAAATGAACATAAAAATAATTAATGCTTGTGCAAATGGTGTGGAAATAAAATTTGTTACATTTTATATTTTTATGTTTAATAAATAAATTTTATTGTAACAAAATAATTTTTAATTTGAAATGAATATTCATACATTTTATTCGCAAGTCATAGATCTTTATACTTTATCTTATAAATTTAATTACATTGGGCTTTTTTGCTGCTTATCCTTTTCTGTATAAATGTAATTTTTGAAATATAAATATATTAATAAACATACTATTAACTATACTACAACTATTATTAAATATACTAATACTAAATATATATTACTACTAAAATTATATAATAATTTACTAAATATATGATTAATATCACTTACATGGGATAAGGTTACATAAATTAATATCAAATATAAAACACTAAATATATTTAATAAGTTATAGCAACTTGAACAAATGTTTTTTGTAATATTTCAGTTCATTAATGCTCTCTTTTATATCATCTAGAGCTCTATGATTTAGTTTCTTTTTTGGTGTTGAGTTATATACCTTTGGATTCCATCTTCTAAAAATTATAAAGATTTAATCACATTATCATATTGTTTGATTAAAATCACATCAAATATATTAATTGTAGGATAGATCCTTATTGTTAATTGTTTATATTGTATATCTCCGTTTATATGAAAATAGAAAAATCGGTTATTACCTAGCAATTTCTTTGATTGAACTAACATCGATAATTCTGTAATGCAAGTAATTGTTAACCAGTGGCATATATTTATATAGAAAGAAACGATCCATATATACTGAATTTCCAGCCAGTGGACATGAACCTTCTGAAATGTATCTTTTTAAAAAGTCAAGTACTGTCTTCTCAGCTTCTTCCAACGATATTGTACTTGAACGAGAGTTCTCACTTAATCCCGTCTGAAATATGTAGTTGAATTACAAAACTTAAAATATACCAATTTACAAGTGCTAAAAAATTCAAGAATATTTATATTATCTATTTATATAAGTTAAAAGTTTACCTTTGTATGATTTTCTTTACACCAATCATTCATATTTTCTAATACTGCATCCGATTGATGTATCACAATATTCAATTCCTCACTAATAATATTTAATTTCTTATCTGTTACAATGCAAGCAATTTCTAATATATGATCTTTATCTATGTCAAGTCCAGTCATCTATAGAAATATAATGTGTGCAATTAATATTTATAATTGTAAATTTTTTATTCTTTATTATAATAATTATGTGTATCAGTTATAAGTTCCAATACCTCCATGTCCATCCAAACAATATAATGAAAACTTCTATTTTTGGATACCATCTTATATATCTGCTAATAATCTAACAATCTGTAAAGTGTGTAAATATAATAAATATAAAAAAGTCAAATAAAAGATAGAGATATTAAAGTTATTAAAAGAAATATTAAAGAAATTGGTATTTGTCATTGCATTCAATTTCGTGCAGTGATAAAATTGAATACTGATTAATCTTTGTATCGTGCATGTTAAAGTTTCTAAGCTATTTTTACACGCTTCTCGGATTATATGTCACGTTGTAATTTATATAATAAATTACATTGCAAATGAAATAAAACGATGAGAAATCGACAAAGTAATAAAGCGTGAAAATTTTCTGATGACTCTTTGAAATAACCTCCAATTATGCATGATAAACACGTGTTCTTCTGGAAAATATTGTAAAAGCTAAAATATAAAACTTACCAAATATGACAGTATAAAACTGACACTAATGACGATTGTCTGTTTGGTAAAAATAATATCTTTAAAATCTTAATCTTTAAATTTTAAAAGACCAAGGAGTTCTTTGCTCAGCAAGGTTGCGTTCAGATTCTCCACCCGAGTAACTATAACACTAAGGCCGGTATTCATAGTCGGATCTTATATTTAAGATTGTCTTAAGTTTATCTTTAGATGCTGTACGAATCAGTTCATTGGCTACGGAGTATCTCAAGATGAACTTGGGTGCTTTCCAGCAAGCCGAAGTGTAACACAGTGTCCACTAGTGTGAGTGAGACACACTCAGTATATCTAGTGAGATATATGAGTGTGTCTCACTCATACTAGTGGACACTGTGTTACACTGCGGCTTGCTGGAAAGCACCCCTTAAGACGGTCTTAATTATAAGATCTGACTATGAATACCGGCCTAGAAGTTGTTATAGTACATGTTACGTGCTATAGTACTTTTAGTATTATAATGCACCCGGGTGGGGAATCTGAACACAACCCAAGCTCGAGCCTCGAGTTGTCAGATGCAGCACCGAGCAACACAAACACAAAGGCTGCGTTCAGCAGCAGAGCAGATCAGTGAGCGATCAGTGATTATTGGTCCTTTCTATTAGATCCCGAAATCTAGACCAATCATGTTGACGCATTAAAAAGAATTACTCAACAGTTGTACAACAGTTGCGTCCATGGTGGAAGGATACATGGTGTGCGCAAAACTCGTAAACCACGCCCCTTTTCAGCCTTCGGCGGCAAGAAAAATACAGAGCGGACAACTGCGAAAAACGAAATGTTTAGCTTTGAAAAGTTTGCACGACTGGTGTATAGCGTCCTTTTCGCACTCTCTGATTATTTTCTTCCATCTCACTTTGTGTTATATATATAGTTTATTATATATATAGTTATTGTTGACATTTTCTGTCGAAACGTGAGTGACGTGAAATGTGAAAAATCATTAAAAATGGTGCGCTGCATAGTGAAAATTTGCAAAAATAATTGCAGAACATGCACATCCGAGCAAGCAAATTTTCATAAATTACCGGATAACGAAATAATCCGTGAAGGATGGTTTCGGCGCATTGGAGAGGTCGTATTGCCTTCTAACGTCGTTAACGGTATGCTTCTGCATGATAAAATTCAAATTTATTTATTTAGATATACTGTATCATGAAGTAACGAAAACTTGTTTGAAAGATCAGAAAAGTTTTGTAACGTGTAATCAATTTTATTTGTTATTTTAGCACGAATTTGTTCCGTACACTTTACTCCCAAATCTTTTGTTTAACCAAAGAAGAAGAAGAGAGGAAAAAATATTTTTAAGAGACAACTTTTGCCAACTGCTGTACCAACGTTGCATCTGTTAGCAACAAACGAACAGTAAATTGGATGTGTAATTTTTTTAAACAGAGCAAATATTGATGTTCGCTTTTTTAAAAATAATTATTAAGAATAATAAAGTTAAGTTAACATAAATTATTGATATTCATGTGCTCATGACAAGATGACTATGGATCAACTGTTGCTCCAAGAATTATGTGACAATGAAACTACAATCAATTACATTTATATTTTCTTCATTAGGGCACATCATAAAGGCAATGTAAATTGTAACATTGTTAGGCGGACCTTTAATTTGGTTTGTCTATCTTCGTCAACTGTAGCACCAATAAATGCTGCAAGTCTGTCGCCTGTGCCAGGCCCATCAATGGAGAGAATCTCATCGGCTGAGCCGAAACTTTCATCTTTGCCACGTTCATCAACACCCATATTAAGAATGATGACAGAACCTTTGCCTGATTTGAGTATGCTAGATGAGACAGATATGACAGGTCAGCATGAAACTCCAACAACGTCAGTATCTTGTCGGTATGTATCACAATACAAGTACATAATTAGTCCTACTAATAATAATAGTTTCATAGATCAATATATTTCAGTAATGAATCTAAGCAAAGTTGTGGATGAATGTTTTGTAGCTTTCCACGGTGAAGGCTTTTCAAAGGAAGACTACGTCATCCGAAAAGTTGTCTCCCTCGTTAAAAGCTACGGATATGATTCAAATTGGGTACCTAAGGAAGTGCCTGTACAATGCCTCGTTAGAACTCGCACATACATCAGAGTAAAGGAAATTAATAAAAAAGGATACACAAGAAAGGAAGAAAAAAAAACTGACAAAAATGAAT
>CABEGB010001401.1:0-79251 GCA_901521435.1 Crematogaster levior | reverse complement strand
TAATCTCAAAAATGTACTCCAGATCAAACTATTAAAAAATGAACTTTACCTAGCTAACTTAAGGAACCAACTCATATAAAAAAGATTGAACATGTGACAAATGAAAAGAAAGAAAAAACAAAGATTTAAAAACAGAATATAATAAAAATTGAAAAGAGGTGATTTTATATATATATTTATTTATTTGATTCGTTAATACATAATTAATTGTAGATACAAATCGATGATCAGTTTCGAATGCAGTTATTGGTGCAACTAATTATATAACTAATTAAGTGCAAAAGATTACACTTATAATTAGTTAAATAAATTCCAAAACTGATTTACGATCTCTCCTGAAATTCTCTTCTGAGTTGATTGACTAAACCGTTGACGACTGAACGTTCGTTGTTTTTATCTAGTCATTATTAATTTATATTACTTAATATATAAGGCTGGTGGTCTAAGATATATATATCTTATCTATATATTGTATCTATATATACGATCTATATATTGTATATATATATATAGATATATATCTTATTGTTAGAGAAGTACAAAATAATGACTAGATAAAAACAACGAACGTTCAGTCGTCAACGGTTTAGTCAATCAACTCAGAAGAGAATTTCAGGAGAGATCGTAAATCAGTTTTGGAATTTATTTAACTAATTATAAGTGTAATCTTTTGCACTTAATTAGTTATATAATTAGTTGCACCAATAACTGCATTCGAAACTGATCATCGATTTGTATCTACAATTAATTATGTATTAACGAATCAAATAAATAAATATGTTTAATTATATTACAAGATTTTTTTGTTAATCAAAATCAAAATTTATTTATAAAATATAATCTATATAATGATTGGAATATATCTCAAAAATATTTTTTTTATGTTCAATTACTCTCGATCAATTGATGCTTTATCACGTTTGACACAGCGTTTTTACATTATTATATACATTATTATATAGGTGTCCCAAAATTCGAGGATAATAAGATTATAGCATAAAAGTTTGTGAAAAGTAATGAAAGTGCATGTCAGTACATAGTCAGTCTGTCCGTATGTCATGTGTGCAATAGTATTAAATTATGTCTACATTTGTATCGTTAACGATTCAATTTTTGAGCATTTGTTGCGACGGGAACACATGTATCATTCATTGCTTCATACTTCAACAAAATTCAAACTGCTGGATCTCTGAAGTTATTGAGAATAATAACCATATTATTTTATGGATCATATATATCTCTTTTCACTATAAAAAATTTAATAACAATTCTGATTTATAAAAAAGGAATGCAATTTGCTCTACATATTCAGAAATAGACCTAAGGATTAAATATTGTAACGGTTACATCATTCAGAAATAAAAAAGTTAGACTATGGAAAAAAAGGGTTTTTCTAATTAAATTTATAATTAACGAAATTAATTTTAACTGAAGAATATTTGAAATACATGAGGAATTTAATTGAAAAGTTAAATGTGCATAAAAATGTAATTATATTAGTGTACAAACATTTGCACTTCTATCGGCTTAAATTTGAAACTTTCGATAGTAATAAAAAAGTTCGCACAACATATGATTTATTCTAATTCGTAACTGAATTTTCAACGTTCAGTATGTTTATAAGTAGTTTCACTTTTCATGCTATTGATTATATCTTGTATTTACATTCATGTATTATATGAGTTATTCTAATTAATTCTAGAATTTGTACTGAGAAAAGCATTATCTGTTAAATTTATTGTAATTTTCTAATATTTTTTTGTAACGCTATTATGCAGTTTTTTATTAATTGTTATGTTTTTTAGTTTTTAAATGATAATTGAAACTTTCAATTAATATCAAGTTGAAATAGATAAAAGCCTTTTATAGAGCCAAAACGTACATGTGATGCGGTGATAAACCATTACAAACACTATTAAAAATTCATAAAGATTCGCGAATAAAATTGCGCAGACGCGTTTCGGCTCACTGAGCCCTCTTCAGTAACGCAGAAATCGAAACAAATTATATTAAACTGAAGCCGAGTATGTAGATCCAAATAGTAGACACAATCTCGTTGTCACAGTGCTGGTATGGTCAAGGTGTTGGAGGAGAAGATGTCAGTGACTCCCTCGAATTGAAAATGTCCGTGAAGTGGTGACTCAAAGAACGTACTATATGATAATGAGAGGAGAGAGAAGCAAGAGTTATATTGTCAAGTTGTGGAGAAATTCCGAAAATTATAGAAAGCTATTGTTACTAGTGCGTGAGAAATTTCTATAAATTTATAAATATTAGAATTGAAGGGCAGTACCTGTTCTTGCTTCTCTTGATCCCATTACATGATCTTTCTTATCGGAACGTCTTAACAGGTGTTATAACAGAGACGAACTGAGTTTGAAGATCAAATAGACATTTTCAATAACGTAGACATAAAAGATTAAATATTGAGAAGGGGAAAGCACCAACTAACAATGTATTATCTTTCGTATGTTTTGAACATAACAAAGTCAAAGATGTTATTAATATTATTTTTCAGCAAGACTTGAGATGATTTCGAAATAAGCATCGTTTAACTGTTCTGAATCTTTTTGTAAATTAATACTTGCTTTTTGTGATTTTATGTAGATCATTTCTGATATCAGACGTTTTTGATAGTTATATTCAGTATCAAGAATTTTAGTATCTTCCCAGTCAAACGAATGATTGTGATTTAATATGTGTTCAGTAACCACAGAATGCTTTGATGGGTCTAATTTAATATTGTATTTATGTTCTTTTAATCTTGTTTTAAGTTGTCTTTTAGTTTGCCCAACGTAAGATGCATCACAATCTTTACACTGGATCTTATAAATGACATTGTTCTTATTGAACTTTTCTGTTTTGTCTTTCTGTACCTTGATGAATTTGTTTAATTTGTTGATGCATCTTAATCCTAAATCTACTTCCGAGTTATTAATATGAGATGATATTCTGTTAGTGACACTTTTTATATACGGTAGAACTAAGTATTGTTTTTGGTTGTTGTTGATCTTCAAACTCAGTTCGTCTCTGTTATAACACCTGTTAAGACGTTCCGATAAGAAAGATCATGTAATGGGATCAAGAGAAGCAAGAACAGGTACTGCCCTTCAATTCTAATATTTATAAATTTATAGAAATTTCTCACGCACTAGTAACAATAGCTTTCTATAATTTTCGGAATTTCTCCACAACTTGACAATATAACTCTTGCTTCTCTCTCCTCTCATTATCATATAGTACGTTCTTTGAGTCACCACTTCACGGACATTTTCAATTCGAGGGAGTCACTGACATCTTCTCCTCCAACACCTTGACCATACCAGCACTGTGACAACGAGATTGTGTCTACTATTTGGATCTACATACTCGGCTTCAGTTTAATATAATTTGTTTCGATTTCTGCGTTACTGAAGAGGGCTCAGTGAGCCGAAACGCGTCTGCGCAATTTTGTTCGCGAATCTTTATGAATTTTTAATAGTGTTTGTAATGGTTTATCACCGCATCACATGTACGTTTTGGCTCTATAAAAGGCTTTTATCTATTTCAACTTGATTTTATATTAAGGAACCGTAGTAAATTATTTACTCATTTCTTGAATTTCAATTAATATCTCAAATTTATGAATGGATAAGCAAATGCTTATTTTAAGTATCTCTAAAGATGTAAGCACATATAAACTTGAATATAATTATATGTCAGAAGCGAGACAAAGTAGATTATTTATATGAATACTTTTTTATTTTTCTATGTCAAATTTACCCCTAAGATATGTCCTATATATTAAGATGTGTATATTTTCTCTTTTATTCCTTCTTTTTTTCTCTCTCTCTTTTTCTCTCTCCTTCTTTTCTTTTGCTAGATTATTTGACCTTAACGACTTAATATTCAATATCTTATTATATACTTATACACATAACATAAGTTTGCAACATTTCAATTAACAAATATCTTTCAATTAATTTCGATTTGTCTAGCGCACGCAAAAACATCACAACATATATGATATCACAATCATATCGATATTAATCAAATTCACACGATTCAAGTACAAATTGATTTATCGTATA
Source organism: Crematogaster levior (assembly GCA_901521435.1). Classification (NCBI taxonomy): domain Eukaryota; kingdom Metazoa; phylum Arthropoda; class Insecta; order Hymenoptera; family Formicidae; genus Crematogaster; species Crematogaster levior. The sequence continues at coordinate 75,181 of CABEGB010001401.1, read as the reverse complement.
ACAATATTTAAAATCATTAAAAATATAATTACAATATTCATTTGTTCACACATTTACAATCGATAGAAATGTCTTTAATATTGACAATTTTAAAAATTAGTTATCGTTCGTCGCCGATGTTACTGCTGTAATAATTTCAGGAAAGACTGATTTGACGTTGTCGCTAGTAGGATGGATGGTCCTTAGTTTTCTATAGCATACTAAAACCGCCACAAACAAGATCTATGTGGTGCTGATGTTGATCCTATAGCAAACAATCAGAAATTTTACATAGTTTAAGAACGACATTCGGCTGTTGTCACGAATAAAATAAAACTTGATTAAATCCTAGTTGGCTTTCTAACTAGAAAAAAATAGATAAGAAGGATGTAATTTGCACTATACTTTCCATTCTTCACAGATTAGAAAAGAAGAATAAAAAAACATGTATCTTTGGAAAAAACAAATTGTACCCGCATGTGTTACGACATCCTCCTTTATCTATGGTACCGACCAGTATATGTGAAACAGTCATCATCTCTGTAGGTAGAGATCCCTTTCGTTTGACAAATGCTTCGGGGACAGGATCGCGCTTTCCTATTTTTCTCTTCCATTTGAGCCACGTACCATTGTCATTCCCGTCGATAGATCCACCGATGAACATTTCTGGGCCGCCACTACTTCGTCTTCTTAAAATCTTTTTACGATTTCGCGTTTTATTATTTACATTATTTCTACCAAATAGATCGCGACGCAATTCGGATATGTCTGCTGGTATTGATCCTCGTCTTGGAGAAAGCATTCCGGATATGGTACTATCAAATTTACTAATGCCATTATTGTTGCTGCGATTACTATTATTGTTATTATTATTGTTGTTGTTTATTGAAATACTTTCACACCCACCTAAAATAATTTAATATAAAATTACGTTTCTGTTGCTGATGATATCATTAAAATATACTTACTAGTTAAAGTGACATTTTCCAAAAGATTTCCCAATGTCGTTTCTTGCGGGAAACTAGCTCTTCGTAGATCCGAAAAATTGTCTTCTTGATATCCTAAAGTTAACCGATTACAACTTCCACCTTATATGTAAAAGAGAATATTTTTATGATAAGTGATTATATAATATAATATTTGCAAATAAAAATTGCAAATTTTATTTTTTTGATAAAAATGTAAATTCAAAAGTGAGTAAAATTAACATTCTTATTTTATTTCGTATTAATGTTTATTAATTTCACACATCTTCGTTTTTTAATATTATATTATCTGTGAGATGTCATCTTTTGTAAATATCAAAACATTACTCAAAAATTTCTTTATTTAACATGTTCATTACTATATAGATGATGAAAATATTTAATCTTATAGACTTAAAGTCATATAGCATTTGGTTTAACTAGTCCACAAAATTTTATTTATTCGATATTTAAAACCTAGGTATAATCATGTATTCAACTACAATGTTCAAGCTTTAATTTGAATCGTTTTAAAAGTCTTTCACACATTGGGTTTGTCAATTGTAATTTTTAAAAATGGTTCAAAAATGTGTTTTTTGAGAGATTTAACTTTTCTTTTCCAGACCACAAAATCATGCAGACCTGTTATTTTTGCAAAGTATAGAGTTAGGATTGTTGTAGGCTGTTGCGCGCATATAGCAAATGTTTTGTGTACCTACTACTGTATTTGCTACTTTAAATACAACCCTAATAGTCACAATAGATTCACGAGATTTTAGAAAAAGATGATGCTACCTATGATTTGTCCTGTTGAATAAATGAAGAGAAAAAAAGAATCGCGCCGAATTCTAAATAGTCATCATTAGAAGATGCTTAAAAATTATGACCGCAATATTTAATATCCAAAAAAACTTAAAGATAAAACATTAAAAAGCAAAATAAAAATATTTAAAAAATATTAAAACCTCTACAATTATCACAATCGTGACACGGTTTTAGACTTAAGTCTGTAGTGATTCAGAGTCAGTTGTTATTGAGTACCTAAATGTCAAAAGTAATCAAAAATTATTTTTTTACTAAGAGCTGTATTCACCTTCTCTTTGGGGACGATGCGTGCTGTAGTCTAAAATGACATTAATATAATAGCAGAACAGTATATAATGAGAAAATATTTTCTAGTTCACGTTTATTTTATTAATTCACTATTGTTAATTATGAAAAGGTTTAGATAGTGATATATCTAGCCTAATAATTAATTTCAGCTTTGAATCGAGATTTTTTTTTCGGTTACTTTTGACATTCCTAATGATCAATACAACAATATTATTTTTTGAAAATCCTCTGTGAGATTTTATTTAAAGTTATAATCTTAATAATATGTACCAAAGTTAGAATCATTGAAGGGGAGGACTTTTAAAGTTAATAGTTAAAAGATTATTTCTAGTTCATTAATTTCGGAATTATGCATAGAGTTCCATGTCAAAACCGTCGTAATTTACAGTTATTATAAGTTTCAGATTCAATTCCGACCTTCATTATAAGATAAATTATAAGATAAATTATAGTCCGTTTCAGAAATAAGAAACTGATACCAATTCTATCAATTTGTAAAATTTATAACTATAATTTATATTTACATCCTATATAATTTTTTAATTATATAGTGTATTTTTAGTTTTTAAATTTAATGTGTGTGCATCAAATACAAAAATTGAAATGCATGTACTGATACCTTGATGTTTAGTAATATCAGTTGGTATTGATCCACGTCTACAATTATGATCAACTTTGATAGATGTGCTCGTTGGAGTAAAATCATCCAATCTCGATAGAAGACCAACTGGAGCTGATCCGCGTCTTTTTGTCCATCCCTGAATTCAATATTGTAGAAATATCGATAATAATATATGCAACTAGAAAATTTAAAGAAAAAGAGAAAGAAAAAAGTAATAAATTTGGGGTAAAATTATATTAAGAAATATATTTCCGACAAGTTTGACTTTTAAATACAAGTCGTAAATACGTTTAGATTTTACATTACGTTTAACGATTAAAAAAAAATTCTATTATCAAAATGTCAAAACTATAATAATTTTTAAATGAGAAGTGTTTAAAACTGACTAATCAAATTATTCAAAATTTGCATGTTTAGATGAATTTATTATACATATATAGTAGTGAATATATGAGAATGTTGAGTTAATTGTCTCTTGCTTCGGATGGATGTTGATTCACTAATCTTTGATAATAAATTTTTAGTATTTAGTGTGACAGTCGCAAAACCAAAAAACTTTTCTATTCAATTTAACCTCTATCTGCTTACGGTGTTGATATTATCAGATGATGTTATAATTATATTACTGCCGAAAATAAAAGTAATAGATTTAAATTATTTTAACTTTTGATAGGCGAAACTTTCGAAAATGTTCATGCTCCTAAATAGATTCCTTTTTGATAAAAAAAGAATATAGTAGAAAGATTTATTGCAACTCAAAAATAACAACTTTCTAAACAATTTTTTAAATATACTTCTCTGTAATTTCAACCTTGACATATGTTATCGAGAACGTATGTACATTTATTGAAATAAGAATCACGAGCAATTAAAACCTAACTCTGTCTCTATAAGTTGATTCGTTTCTAATACTAACAAGGAAATGTTCAGAAGTGCTTCCCTTCGATCTTGATGAGTTTTTAATATGTTGTTTTCAGGTCAAAAGAGATTGTTTTTATACGTGCTTATGCACTCTTTTATGAAACACTTCTTTGAAAAACACCGGTTTTTCTTTCAGAACTAATATCTACGAAACTATAAAAAATAAAAAAAAAATTCAAATTAAATAGCTTGAAGAGTACTATAAAACAGCGAGAGGAAATTTTTTTTATTTTTCACAATTCCTCCACCTAACATTTTTTTCAAATTTTTGTTTTCGCTAAATTAAAGATTTTTTTACGAATTCAACCATGTATGATAAAGTTACGTAATATCATTTTTGAGAATTATTTACAAACGCTTCATATACGCGCTATTTATGATCGTCCATGCGCTCGATTCTTTACGCAACGCATTTTCTTGTAATAGAAAATGACAAATATATTGGACATTCATATATAATCACGGAAGTTTTTATCACGCACAGCTTGAGCAATTATAAAATTTGAATACACAATAAGATCTAAAAATACATTCGTTCCTCCAGCAGCAGACATGTTTGACACGCCCGTTTTATTTTTAATATAGTATACACAAGGTTGAATTAAAAAAAAATCTTTAATTTAGCAAAAATTTAAAAGTTTGAAAAAAATGTTATGTAAAGGAATTTTGAGATAAAAAAATAAAAAATTTTTTTTCTTGCTGTTTTATTCTTCAAACCATTTAATTATCAATGGAAATCAAACTACTTTTACCATTCCGAAATTTAGCTTATTTAGACATACGAAATCTAACTGTACAGAATCAATATAGAAGTTCTCCAAAGATTTCAGTCAAAGTTCTTAAAAGTAGTGCTTTATAATATGTGGTATTACAAATGATATATTACATAACGGTCTGAGGATAAGCTTCATTAAAGATCACAAATATAGCAAGATATAAATTGAATATACATCCAAACCATCTTGCATATAGAAATTTACTTGACAATTCCAATATTAATCGAAAACTAAAGAAATTTAGACCTGCGACTTATCGACTAGATTTTATGATAACTACTAGACAAGAAATAAATTTTCTAATGTAAGATTGTTATCTAGGGAAGTTAGCAAGTGAGTCATCTTCCACAAGTCTTAGGAAAATTCTAACTGTCTTGACGATATACTAAATTCGTAAAGACAAATTGTAAGGAATATGAGTCTTTAAAAAAATTTGAATATTTTAATGTATTTATATTAATGTAACTATATTAAATTATAACATTAGGAGCAAAAGAATTTTTTAAATATTCTTTACATCATACGTAAAGACTAATTTGGTGTTTTGTTTGAGGAATTTTGTGATTTAATGTGATATTGAAATGTAATGAAGACACTACGTGTTTTTTCATTTTGTAGATTAATTAGATTAATAATCTTGATCGATAGATAAATTCAGAAAATTTATTTTGTAAATTTATTTTTTTTTAAATAAAAATTGTAGGATAATGTATATATCCTGAAATGAGTGTAAAAACTAATTTATTTTGACGTATAGTGCCAGAAAAAAATGATATTTTTTATATATGTGTTTATAATTATAATTATAATTCAATTGCCAAAAAATTAGCTTTAAAAATAAATCATTTCTAGCTTACCTGATTGCCTCTACGAGATAATGCTTTAGCAAAGTCGTCATTCGTATAGGGATCAACATTTTCCTTCATTTGCACGTCGGAATTAAACTTTGTGATTTTCGAATTTTTTTCTTTTACATGAACCAATTCCTTTCTATTGCCAATGAGAACAGTAGTTTCCTTATTCGAATCATCGATACTTCTTTTTGGCTCACTACCACTGTCACTCGATGAAGACGCACTATGATTAGGAGGCGGCGAATCGGGAGGACTACCGATAAAGAACACTTTGTGAGTGCTAAGCTCAGAAGACACGGGTATTGTGGTATATCGTCTACCTGCGTTATCAACCGTTATTGTTCTACATTCTGTAACAGGAGTTGAGTGTCTTCGCGGCTCTTGTGCAGAACATGCGCTCTTATCCGATGACACATGTTGGTCTAATTTTTTGGACAACGTAGTTTGCAATTCTTGAACCGTTAATTTCGCACCGTGACATTTAAATTCGGTATTGCAATCTAAATTCGACTTATATTCTGAAATATACATGTCGGGAACACATTTGTTTTTGTCACTGTGAGAACCGGTTAACGTAGCATAAAACATCTCTGTGTAATCTGGATCTTGAGCGGACGAAGGCCTTTTATACCTATGCTTAGAAAAAGAATCGTCGGTACGAATAGTCTGTATAGAATGGCGACGCTCTGCGTTAAGAGTATATTTCTGCTTTGTTGTATCTAACAAATTCGAGCCTTGTTTCTTGATAGGTGTGTCTACCATCAGTAATTCCTTAGAAAGAACACGCGACATGTTAGATTTTTTATTATGACGTGAATTAGAATCATGCGATGGCGAACAGTATCGACCACTTGAACATGATTTGTCCTCCGAGCAGCTACAGGAATTATTGGCTTCCTTGAGGATCTGAGTGTAACACTGTGACATCTCAACGGTTGCAGACATATACCTCGTTCTCACATGCGATTGCAATGGAGGAAAAGTCTGTTGTCGCGTAAGTTGTTTAGCTTGCACACCATTTTGATTATCCGATTGCAGAACCGTGTTTAATCTCGATGCCTCAGTGCTGCTGGTAATACTAGCAATACTTGTATCTGGTAAGAGATTTTCTGCGCTAATTGGTCTCTCAGCAACGCTAACGTTTGGTGACTCAGTCATATTACTTTTGGAAGACAATAGAGACAACGAGCTCAGCTCGAATAAACTTTGATTTTCTATTTTCCAGAGTGGATCTTTCGTTTTGACCTGTTCGCTCGGCAAACTTTCTCTTCTAATGTTCTGGTTTAAAGGTAATTGCAGTGTTTTCGATACACTTAGAGGAACGGAATGACGTCTACCAACGCGATCGAGTCCAACTTGTCCTGGCAATGTTGGCATTTGCGCTGTTTGTACATAAGTTGGCGGTATTAGTAACTCGATGCTGGCTGAATCTTCATCGACGGCTGTTTCTTCGCCTGAACTAATGACTCCTTCAGGTTCATCCAGTTCAGAGATCTCGGTTTTCTTTTCTTCAGCCTCTTGATTGATCAATGTCTCCCATTTTTTCTGATTCATCTTTAAATATTCCATTAATGACACACTCAGACCATCACCGAGGAAACAATGCCACTCGACATAGAGAGGAGTGACGACGTGTTTGAAAAAACCAACTTGGATTTTCGGGATGCTAGTGGTATGCCGATCGCACAAAGGTGTTACTGGAAGATTTAAACGACGCTCGTAATCGCCTTGTCTGAAGAACTCTTCACAAACTTTGTAAGACCATTTCCTAGATATCTCCCATGGTCTACACGGATTGGAAATATCCGCGCATTTTAGAGCAATTTGCAGAATAAAATGACGATTCTCCGGGCATTTCATCTCAAGTGAATTGTTGTTCAAATAATCCTGCAATACGAGAGATAAAGAAACATGCTCATTAATTTATATATGTTAAAAGACGGAAATTAATATAATGAGATGTACCCTGAAACGTGTGAGAAACTCTTGTTGTCTTGTAATATCTGTCGCTAAGATCAATGAGCTGATATGCCGTTGAAGTTCTGGTCTTACATCGGCCGATAGTTGTGCCGATACACCGCTTTCTAAAAGACATCCTATAGCTGATCTCCAGTGATGATTTTCGAGAACAGAAGTATTCTGAAAATTGTTAATCTTCCATTTACAAACAGACATTGCTTAAATTACAAATCATTTATATTACAAGTCGAAAAATATTGAAATCTGTCGTTCACACACAGAGTATGTTAAGAATTACATAGAAACTAAAAAATGTAACAAGATTGATTTAAAATCAATAATTACTCATGATTCTGATGATCAATTTGTGACGTTCGAATGATTCGATCTAATACTTATAAATTTATTAAAGTATTTATATGAAATTGTTTTAAATTAATTTTATTTAGAGATATTCAGCAACTCAGAGGCTGAGAAAAAATACTCAGATGATCTCAAAAAAGCTTTTACTGCCGTCCGTTGTGGAAAATCTATATGAAATATAAGTAAGAACCATAGGCATACCCAGAATTTTTCTATAAACACAAAAGAAAATTGCCTATTGAAAAAACTATGGATTCGACATCGTTTCTAACTGAAGATGAAGAAGCTAAACTTATGAAATGGATGATGCATTTTAGTCAGCAGGACTTTCTTGTTACAAAAAGTCAATTAATCAATAACGTGCAATTATTGTTAAAAAAGGTTGGTACAAGATACACCAATCAAGGATTCGACGTTCTGGACGCCTTAGTACGAATCCTTTCTAAGATGAAATTCGGAAATTAGATCAAGACTTTCACAAAACTTTTTTTATAATCGAACATCTGTAACAGAGATAGTAATACAAGGATGATTTGCAGAAGTAAAGCAACATTTGGAACAATTTAAACTTATCGATATTGAAAAAATCTCGAGTATTTAATTGCAATGAATTGACATTTTTCTTTGTCACAAAGGGGAACATATTCTAATAAAAAGAGGTGAAAAAGTTGTGTTCAACTTTATATGAAATGATGACAAAGAATAACAGTTCTTTTCATAAATGCTTTTGATAAATGCTAATGATCAATTACCTCCTCCTACGATTATGTCTTCCTATCAGTGTATTCCATACAATATTTCTTAAAGTATCAGAGGCTGGACTATTAGAAAATTTGATAATGACTGATAGATGACATGAAACATTTTTAAAATATATTTCACCCATGGTTTTTTTACAAAGCCATGAGTCATGAGCTTCCTTGTCCCAATATGTCAACGATTATGCTTCCATTTTACAATGTCATTAAGTTTTGTATTCAAAATGTTATCGAATTAATAGCGTTATACCTATACCTATACCTGTTACCTATACCCTACTCGTTTACAATCATTAGACGTAGCATTTTTTTTAACACTAAAAGCAGAACAAAATGGTGCAAGAATGAAACACCGGAAAGCACTTAAGATATGAAGATTAGGCTGCTACAAAAGCTGGACAAAAGTATATAAATTTTGAATGTTCTACAAATGATGGTTAATGAATTTCGAGTGATGTGGACTTTTTCCATTTTCTACGAATGCTTTATGATTAACAGCTTGTTAATAAAACAAAATATGAATAACACTACCAAGATTGCTAATATTGACAACAGAATTGTCGAAGAAAGAACAACAGAAATACTTCGATATAAGAAATTTTTCGATATAGATGTCGAAATATTGAAAGCGGAGGCGAAAAAAGGAATTTAGGAAGATAAACTTCAAAATAAAAGATTTTTTACTTTTGGTTATCACTTCACGTAAGTAATATCTTCTAAGTGTTCTTCCAAATAATTTTTTTCTAATTTTCTATTAATTCATATTAGATCTTTTGCTTTGACTATGTATTTGCTTTGACTATGTATTTATTTCCTATTCTTTCTGTACTAAACTTTTATTATTAATTTCTATTCTCGCACTATTTTCCATTTTTTCTTTTAAGTAGTATCGACAAACAGAAGGATCTAATGAATACTGATACCAGTGAGAATATAACATTATCAGATTTTCCAACTAACATTATAAATAGATATAATTCATCATAATTCAACATAAAATTGAAAATTTATTTATCTTTGATGTAATATTTAACGAGTTAATTATAAATAAGGACGACTTAATATAGTCAGTGAAAACAACACTGACATTCTATGTACACGCTTTAAAGAATTGAAATTCTTGTTACAAATGGAGCAGCTGAACAATTCGTTGAAACAATTCAAATCGTAGATATTACAGGAACAAGTGACTAAGAAAATTTTGATTTTAGATTCGACAAATTCAGAAAAACTCTTTTCAATGAGTATGTTGCGTAGTATTAATCAATATTTTTTTTAGAGATTTTATTTATTTAATTGATTTTATTTAAAATATATGATATCCAATTAATAAAATGTGATTAAATTTTAAATCTATTTCTCTAGCTAAAGAAAAAAGTTCCTTAATGAAACATCTCGTGAAACCTCCACTTCAAATAGATATATAATTTGAATTTATTAAAGAAGACTTTATGTATGTGAAATAATCTTTCTGCTATATATAAAATTAATTTATAGATAATTACTACAGAATATGATATCCTTTCTGAAGTGCTAGAAGCGTTTAGATTTTCGCTTTATTTTGGCCACAAAAAAGCAGATAAAAGCGCTGGTGTAAAGAGAGAATTCCATCAGTAGCGTTCAATAGCAAGCATATTACGTTCCTAAAACTATTGACAAATCTCAGGAAATAGTAGAATTAAAGAAAGAAAGAAAAAACATCAGGAAAACAGAAAAGAAAAGAACATGAGAGAAGACAAGACTAGAAAGGAAGTTTTGAAAAAAGAGAAAAAAATGAAAAATCAAACAAAGAGTGAAAAGAAAAAAGCATTAAATAAAGGAAATACTAATCTTAAAAAAACTTAAATTGATTAAAATAGACAACAAAATAGACAATAAATAGATATAAATATATATTGTGTAATAATATGGCACATTTTATATACATACTTATATAATAATATTATACTTTTTTCTTTTCATATAATTTTATGCACTTTTGACATATGTATCATTCATTATTAGTTTATTTTCACGCCAAGGTCATTAATTGAGATATTTACCTTATTTATAGACAAATCAAAATATAGTATCAGAATATTGTTAGTTGCTGCTAATTTGTACGTTTCAGCTTGATAATTACTGAAACTAAAATTACATTATTCATCAATTTGTCATCTTGCAACAATTTCTATTTGGTACATTTTTATATAATTTATTATACTTATTATAATATTATACTTAATTGCGTGGTCAAAACAACATCTAATCGACAATTTCTTTGATTGCACATTTTAATGTCAAAATAGATATTACTGATACAAATCACACTAACTGATGATTATTTGTCTACTATTATTGGATGAGTGCAAAAGTTCATTTTTTAATAGGTGTTGTTATTGATGTTGCAATTGATCACACTGTTCGTAATGTCTACATATTATATACTGTTTGAAAGGCACACTGTCATTTGAATGTAAAATTTTTGTTGCTTTTAAGATGTGAGAAAAATTATTGAAAATTAATGACCAAAAGGTGTTCGATATATTATGAATGTATAAAAAAGTTATAATAATTGGGACTGTTATAAAGAACATTGAGAAAGTTTATAAGGACCGTGCACCGTCCATAAAAACTGTGAGGAAAAGGTTTCGACAAGAAGACAAAATTTCGACGTTACAATTTTAATCTTACAGATTATCACGCTCTGATCGGTTTTTTGGCTGATATGGATGATATTTGATGATGATATTTTGCACAATTTAGTGAGCAATCCATGAATTTTAACAGAAGAACTTGCTGAGAAGCTAAATATTGATAAATTGACCGAATTTTAGCATTTGAAAAAGATACAAGCTAAAGTTCAATTTGTATACCGATGGTTGTGTTGTGTACGCATTGTGTGTGCATTTAGTGAAATAAACAAAGCGAATTGAGTTTTTACAGCGAATTCTCTGCTTGGCCAACTAAACAAATAAACTTATTTTCAGATCGATTGGTGACTAGCAATGAAAAATTTACCTTATACAAAAATGTTCAACGCAAAAGGATTTAGAAACAAGGAAATAAACCCATGTTAAAAACTGGCACCCTCAACAGGTGATGTTGTCTGTTTGGTGAGATTACAATGCAGTAATCCTTTTTTAACTGCTCTTCGTTGGCGAAATGATAAATTCCGATGAGTATTGTCAATAATTGGATAATTTGAAGGCGGCAATCCAATTTTGGTTAATCAGAAGGGCGTCATCTTCCACCAACAACGCCTAGACCTCACATGCGATGCAGATGTGTACAAGCTCAAAGAGCTGAACTGAAAACTTTATTGCACTTTCTATATATTTTCCTGATATCGCACCATCAAACTGTTATTTGTTTCAGTCATTGTAGAACATTTTGAATAGACAAAACTTCCTATTTTTCGAGACCTTGACAAACCATGTTTCGAGGTTCTTTGACGAGAAACCGTGCACATTCTATGATCGTGGCATCGGTTACCAGAACGTTGGAGAAAGATTAAAGAAAATGGAAAATATTTGGTCGATTGAATAAAAATTTTTGTATCCCAAATAATCAGATAACTTTTAGTGAAAAATTGGGTGCAAATTTTTGCACTCACCCAATACATAACAATTATACGCAGAAAGATACTAATTGTCACTGTATCTTTTTTCAAAATCATGTGAACGTCATATTGCTGAATTTTTTTCGACGTCAGTTATAAAGTGACGCAAATAAAAACGTATAATTTTATTTAACAAAACAATGGTTAATCTTAAAATTTCTTAGATAAATAAACCTGAAAAAAAATTGTTTTAATCATATAATCGCCACATTCGAACAGTGTAATTTTCTTCGGATTGTTAAGAAATATTTCTGGTAATCAGGATATATGTATAGATATACAAAGCATTATCTCAGAATTGATTTTACATTATAATGAGAAAAATTTTTTATATCAATTGAGTAAGAATATAATTAATTAAAAATACAATTTCACGTGAAATCAATTATTATTTCTTAGCTATAACTAGATATAATATTAAAAGTTAATAATTTATATATTGTACTATAGTTTATAGTTTTTATATACTAGACGATATAAAATTTATACATATATATATGTATAAGATATATATGTATATATTTTTGTATCTGATTAGATATTTAAAAAAAGTTTTAATTGGTCTTCTTGCTATTTTGCAATATTAGCATCTTTTGTAAAGATTTTTGTAATTTTTTATCATTCAATAATATAACTGAATATGAATAAAAATAATAAAATAATCATAATAAATGAAAATTATTCGATTAGAATTTCAGATTTTCAATTATTTAAATAATAATTTAACAGAGACGTTCCTACCTGATAAAGCGCAGCTAAATGATTACTCGTTGCGACCAAAAACGGTTGATTGACACCCGGATGATCTAAGTCATGCGTTACAGCCGCTATCAAGGAAGCCATAATTTCTAAATTCGTTAGATGCGTTTTAATCTGCAAATTTATAACTCGGTCATTCTGTTTCTCTGAAGAAATGAGATTATTACATGCCGTCTAAATAATTGAAAATTCTACATTTATCTATAAAGCTGCAAAATAAATATATAGTTACCTTTTTTTCTTGAAGGAAGCAATGCATTGCCTGAGTGACATCCGTGGCATGTATACTGTTGTGGTAAGGATTTGTACTGTGATAACCCTCCTCGATAAAAGCTTCAATTAATAATTACATACATTATTTAGCCATTATTCAGATTGATGATTTTTTTAAAAACTTTATTTTTTTAAAATTCTATTCTGTTTTTTCTCTCTCCTTCTCACCTTTTCTCACTCTCTTTCTCTCTATCAGAAAAAACATAATTACATTACTCAATGTCAAAAAATATTAGATACTGATCTGTAAAGCATTCTACAAATAAAATAAGTCAATTATTTTATTTACTAGTTTTACTAAATCTAAAACAAATGTTTAAATTTTGAATTTGTAATTTTTATTTCAAATATATGCCTGACAACTCCAAAATAAAATTGATAATAAATATAAACTTTTAGAATCGATAAAAAAAAGAGGATAAAACATTCTTGCTAAGTTTTTAAATCGATTTCTATCCTGATTAACCTAATGTGACTCTAAGAATCGATAGAAAAAGAAGTCGAGATTTCTTTGCATATTGCGATTAGTTTCGGTATTGAAAGAGAGAAAGAGAGAGTGTGTGTGTGTGTGTAAAATACATATCGCAATCAATTATCATAAAATTGGAATGTAATTCTTCTTCCTATCAGTCACGTTTAACAATGACTGCTGCACAGTATCCCGCGCGCGCGAAAACATTTAAAATATCAAAAGATCTATATTCCACTTGAAACGCAATTCCAATCCAAGCAGAAATGTGCGATTATATATTAAATTGATGATCAATTTAATAATAACGATACTTATACAGCTATCGAATCTCCCCTCTTTCCTCGAACGGAGCATAAAAGTTAACATTTGATAATCACAGACAGATATTTTGCATTTGATTCATATTTAAATATTATTTAACTTTTCGAAATCAATTAGAATATCAAATATCATACTATATTCTGTTCGCGTTTACATGAATTATATTAATATGATTAAAATATCTAAAATTTGTTAAAAAATTGTTAAATTTGTCAATAAAATGTAAAAATATAATAAAAAATTAATTGTAAAATACAAAATGGGATAATAACGTTTACGATTTGTTGTATACTTACAAACGCATAATACATTTATACACTTTTCCTTTGTGTGTTTCTTCCGATTTAATTAATAAAAAAATTATAGGGAAAATTAGAATCGCTGAATTAAAAAATTTAAAAGTATATGCTTACCGAATAGCTTCCACACTGTTACAACATCCAAGTTGAAGTGTTGTAAAAGTCCATACCAATGGAAGAGATGGACACATAATACTGGTAACGAACGACCTGGAAATTAAACACTACTATAGCAATTAGTACAAATAAATTAATGATTACATCTTATCTCTTTTGTGTTTATTTGAATCTGACAGGTATATTTATTCAAATTAAATCTGTTAATACATTAATAATTTAATATGTGTATTTTAAGTAAACTGTGATATAAAACTCTCTTTCTCTCAAATTCAGTTACATATAAAACCTTGATTTAGCAATATATTTAACAATAATCATATTAAGTCATTTTAAGATATTATTTAAATCTAAATCAAATAGTGAGTAATATGTATTTTTTTGCTTAAATATTTAAAATTGTTATTAAAATTTTAAATATTTTTTGATACTAAAATACGAAATTGTATTGCAACTTATATACGTATACGTGCAATATTACCGTGTGTGTGCACAAACAATGCTGTTGACAAACAAACAGAATCGTCGGAATTAAAAGTGTACTTACCACTCGTAACTGTTTCCAATGTGAAAGCATTAAATCTCCAGTTTCCAATTCTTTGTAACACGCACTGTAACACATATAACCCAAATATGATAACACAAGCATAATCATCATATCATTAGAATGAAAATGTGAATCAGAGCAACAATAAAAAATTTTTTTTAATTTAAAAAAATTGGTAATTTATAAACTCAAGAACTTTCTAAATTTTTATTTTTCGTATTTTTATTTTTATTTTCATGATCAAAAGTAAAAACTTTTCATTAAATATTTATTTTGCATTATAGAAATTTTTATTTACTTCTACATAAGTTTTTTTTCAAAAGTGTTATGTTACGTGACTCAGATATTATGATTAAAAATAAAGGATTTTTTAAAAATTATATGTTAAAAAAATAAAGAATAAATCTTTAGAAAAACTTACACAGCTCTAATCACTTTCATCTTGACATATGTTGTACAGAGCTCAATCCTCAGTAATTTTGCTTCAACAATTAGATGACGGTCTCATAATTTCTGGGGTATTTTAAGTTAAATTTCAGTTCATTTTTAAACTACATTGAGAATATGTAGAAATCAGAAAAGATGACCTCGACCTTAATATATACGAGGTATTTCTTAAAGATCGCATCTATCAATTATATAATAATTACATAAAAGTATTCCTTATCAAAAATTGAACTAAAAAGTCCTAAACTATTTTTTCTGTAATGGTCAATAAAGTATTGTCAATAAAGCAATAATTATAAATCTTTAAAAAGTTGCGACTGATTCTGAATAATCAATAAGTATAAATAACGTGCCATTTTACAGCCAGGCTGGATCTTGGTGCCAAATAACATTATTCGTGTATACATTTTACATTTTTAGCTGCATTAGTGTAGCACCCACAAAATGTTAACACTATTTTATTTTAAATTAAGACCTCGTCTTCATTCCCCTGTCTCTCGAAATTGTACAAGGTCCAATCCTTGGTAATATAAATAAAATAAATTCCCTGACCGTTCACGAAAGGCCTCTTAGTATCTTTACAGTGCGTGTACTTGCGAGACGGAATAGTCTATTTACCGTCTTTCCATACCTCCACTCTTTCGCTCTAATTGTAAAACCTTTTCAATTCTTAAAATTTTAAATAGCTCTGGATAAAATAGCAGTATTCCGTAACATTATAAGATACACAGAAATTAATTTTTGCTGGTGCTAGGAACAATCCTATAATGAAAACTATACTAAACGATGTTGATGAATTTGGTTTAGTTTAATGTAATCGGATTTTCCAGGCAAACACAACCGATATTTTTTAAATCAGGAGAGTTTTCAGCTTAAAGAAGAAATCATCTATACAGAATAACTGAAGTGAATAACTGAAGTGATTATTGCCTTCTTATTATTGCTTAATTTTCCTTACGGATGATTTAATTTGGATATCTGCTCGCTTGTAATAAAATTTCCTCAACGATAGGGATTTCAATTTATAAAATTCTGCCTTTCTAGTGTGATTAGTTTGTTATATACACATTTCACCATGGAATAGGTTTGTAGTTCTGAAAGATTCCCTCTTGCCTCTAGGAAAACTATTTTCAACTACTTGAGCAATATACTTTTTCTTGGAGGATATGTTTTTTATAACGCACTTTAATAACGTTTATAATTGTAGAATACTTAAATTGTGTAGTAATTTCCAAATGTGCTAGCAAAATTAGCTCTAAGCTCAGCTTCTCAGTCTGATTTTATGCTATAGTTTGAAACTAGAAAAATCTTTTCTATCGGTATTGACTTCATCAAACTGTTCAATCTCTATCGATAGTAGTTACTTTCCCAAGGTTCGTTAACTATATTCCACACAGTGAGATTAAAAGCGAGAATTGGAAAAGGTCAGATCTATTGAGGACCCGGTTTGTGTAGGATGAAAAATGAAGGAAACGGTCATAATATGATCTCACGCGGTAGTATGGCGGGTGGTATGAAAAATATGTTTAGCATCATAAACAATATTGATTGATCAATGATACCTTAGAATTTTCGAGATCGCTGATAAGTTTGAATTCAGAAAATGGAATTTAAAATGGTTCTCCCTAACATAATAAAATTCCGATGATAAGCGATCTATTCATTTTTTCTGAGTAACCCTCGACATTAATTGAAGTTCCTTGAGGAAACTGTATAGTGGGATTTCATTTTGTTTTTAATATTTTAGTTTATTTTTACTTTAAAAATTTTTGGTTTAAAAAATTTTTAATTTTTCAATTTTAAATAATTTTTAAAGTTTATTTTTATGTTTTTCATAACTCTTTTTATTACAATTTTTATAGGGATTTTTTCATAAAATTCGCAATTTTCACAAAGAGAAAGAAAAACAAATAGAATATTTTATGTAGCAGAAAAATAAAAAGAAAAATTACAAATTTTGAATGTAGATTCATAATCAGCAACCCAAAAAAACTCCGAGTAAGTTTCATCGAAATCAAACAATTTTTTTGTTCTGCCGTTTGGGAGATAAACAGTAAAATTTCACCGCGTGAGGGGTTAAAAGTGAAATATAATATAAAAAATATATAAAATAACAATGAAAGAAATTATTTTAATTTTGTACGAGTTTTCGAACTTTTCAAGAAATTTTTTATTTTTTTTATGTATAAGTTACCTGCACTAGTCCGTGGAAAATGTCGTCCAAGATACCTGGCTCCTGACTCAAGGATCTCGTAGTAAGCTTCTTACGTCGTCTCTTATGCATTGTCAGAAATCGACCGACATGCCTGGGTCTACATCGATCGATGTTTAAATTCTTCAATAGAATTTGTTCCGTGTCTGATAAACGCCTGACTGCTGCTTCCATCGCTGATGGTTCATCATGGACTTCCAATAACGTAGCCGATGCAGCAGAATTATGAAGTAAGCTGCTATCTATGAAATAGAACCGTTTTCAGTATGTTTATAAGCAATAAATTACTTAAATATGTTTAAATATAAATTTAGGATATAATTGATCTTTAAAAAAAATCTTATTAATAAATTAATCATGTATCGCAAATATATAAATATAATAAACTGTCTTACAATTTACAGCCTAATTTTATTACAAAGAATGTAACAAAAAATTAATTATGATTGTAATCAAATATTTGGCATTATTATTAAAATATTGTATTTTGATTCAAAACTGAAAATTTTTCGGATGATACGTGTATATAACTTATAAAATATTTATTATATAATATCCTGAAATTTATAAAAGAAAAAAAGTTACTCACCGGAAATACACACAAACACTGCATTCTGTTCTTCGCTATCTATTATCTCACTAGTTCGCCTCTGCAACAAAAAAGATTTAAATAAATTTTATTAACTGTTATATTACCATTAAATTTATTTTACTCAGTTTATTATTGTCAATGTAAAAAATTAATTAATGCAAAAGACTTTCAAATAAAACTATAATATAAACTTTCTTAGCTTATGGTGAAAGTCGATACGAGATAGTGTAATAATTGATTATTTATGTATAAAATAAACACAAAGGAAAATATTAAAATTAATATTTTATTTAACACATAAAATTCATCATTACAAAGCTCTGACATAATATAACATATTTAATTTATTTATTCGTTATATCAAACTAGGTACGTCATAAAATTGAGGAGACTAAAATACTAAATTATTAAAATGCTAAATAAAATTGCTAAACTATTTCTTTATGTAACAAAAATGATATGAATAATTACTACAAGTAAAAATATTATTAAAGAGAAGCTGGTTGCTGGTTGGAATTGACTGCTGTTTTACTTATTTTTGCAAAATCTTTTTATTGGCAGAGAGAAATTATAAATCTTTTTCGAGAATTCCTTTAAACATGAAAATGCTTTTGTCACTTCCTTGCAGTGTGAGTAACACACATTTATTTTGCATTCTTTTATCTTTTATTCTCTCTCTTGTACAGTTATTCTATCTTTTTCTGCTCGTTGGCTTCAACTATCGTTCCGTCACGTGTTTTTCAAGAGATGCAATAGCATCTCGTGTGCCAAGTTCATGAAGTCACATAATTGTTGACAAGATTATTATTAACAAAGCGCGCAGTTTCTGTCTCTCTTTCTGTCTCTCTTCCATTCTACTCATAGACCAGGGTCGATAATTTTCGAGACCAAAAGAATTTAGAACAGGATGGAACCCATTGGAAAAGGAAGAAAATATAGCAAAAATAAAAGGAAAAATAATTTACGGGCGATCTGAGGTTGGGAAGTGGGAGGGGGTGAGTTTTTAAGGGTAAAAAACGATTTATCGCGATTTCCGGCAAAACTACAAGTCCTATGGAAAAAAATTAAATGGCAAAGTTGTAGGCAATAAAAAGATCTACAACTTTTGTATTTACACTTTTTTCACATAACCTCAAGATTAATGCGAAAAATTCAAATAACCGATTTTTTGGTTTTTTATTTTTATTTTCCACAAGACATTTTTTTTTTCACAAAATTTTGTGAAAACTTACCTTTTTATGTCCCAAACACACTGTAATTTTTTTGATTAAAAATATTTAATTTTTCCCCTTATTTTTATTTAATATCGAAAAAGCACCCTAATTTTCAATCGAAAATTCTGACGTCAAAATATCTGCTTTTTTAAAAAAGTCAGTGTGCTTTTTGTTCGTTAAAATCTCTACTTTCTGATGGTGTAAAAAAAAATATACATTACTGTGGCAAATTTTCGCAGAAAATGCAAAAAACCGAAAAATTGTTTTTTATCATTATGTAAAATTTTGAGCTATTTATTGAAATTTACACTTTAATTACTCGAAAAACGTAAGATTCGATGCTACATTGATAAACTAAAAAATTGCAAAGCCATGAAACATAGAGATTGCAAAAAACGTGCGAAAATAGTTGTTTTTCTAAATATTAAAGATAGGATTTGAAGGGGATTTTATCTAAAAAATGTGACTGCAATTTTTTGTCAGTGAAAGAGTACATTTATTAAATTCTAATTACATTTATGTCATAGAAAATCTCATAATATATAAATATGCTTGTTAGGCATTTCAATTTAAACAATGTATACTTGAAATCGTACGATTGAATTTTAGTCACTTATCCCTTACTTTTTGTCTCTTTTTGTCTCACTGCTCTGTATCTCGAGTACTGGCTAACGGTTTTTGCAGCTGCTACGAAATGATCATCAGGTAGTAACGCCCAGACCCTCCTAGCCCCTTCCCCACTTCTCTATGAAATTCTTCTGATGGACTACAATTTTCCGTAGGCCATTCAGGTATATAAGTTACCTTACAAGAGCAATAAATAGGTACCGACGCATATAATTCAAAGAAGATCCTACAAGTTTCTCAAAATATTGTACACGTCTTATAAAGTATTAACTTTATTAACTTATTTCGTTGATAATTATAATAGTATATTTCGATTTGCAATTTTTTAGTTTATCAATGTAGCATCGAATCTTACGTTTTTCGAGTAATTAAAGTGTAAATTTCAATAAATAGCTCAAAATTTTACATAATGATAAAAAACAATTTTTCGAATTCGAGTTTTTTCGGTTTTTTGCATTTTCTGCGAAAATTTGCCACAGTAATGTATATTTTTTTTTACACCATCAGAAAGTAGAGATTTTAACGAACAAAAAGCACACTGACTTTTTTAAAAAAGCAGATATTTTGACGTCAGAATTTTCGATTGAAAATTAGGGTGCTTTTTCGATATTAAATAAAAATAAGGGGAAAAATTAAATATTTTTAATCAAAAAAATTACAGTGTGTTTGGGACATAAAAAGGTAAGTTTTCACAAAATTTCGTGAAAAAAAAAATGTCTTGTGGAAAATAAAAATAAAAAACCAAAAAATCGGTTATTTGAATTTTTCGCATTAATCTTGAGGTTATGTGAAAAAAGTGTAAATACAAAAGTTGTAGATCTTTTTATTGCCTACAACTTTGCCATTTAATTTTTTTCCATAGGACTTGTAGTTTTGCCGGAAATCGCGATAAATCGTTTTTTACCCTTAAAAACTCACCCCCTCCCACTTCCCAACCTCAGATCGCCCGTAAATTATTTTTCCTTTTATTTTTGCTATATTTTCTTCCTTTTCCAATGGGTTCCATCCTGTTCTAAATTCTTTTTACTTTTTACAATTTTCAAAGGCTTCGACCCTGGTCTATCACTGACTCACTCACTCACTCACTCACTATCTATCTATCTGTCTGTTTCTATCTTATTAGTTTGTGTATAAGAGTATTAAGATACACTTACAAAATAAAAAATATTTTAGTAGTTAGTGCCAGAGGTGTTAATCATGTGCTGGGTAGTTTTAATTAAGTGCTAAATGCGTTAATCGTGGGCTAGTTTTAAAAGTATCACAGAAACGTTCCTCGTGAATTGAGTTTTAAAAGTGCCAGAGGCATTAATTGTGAGCTGGCTAATAAAATGCCAGTGACGTTTATCGTGTGCTGGCTAGTTTTAATTAAGTACCTTATACAACTGTAGCCTTAGAAGACAATTCTTGTAATGAAAAATATTCCAAGGATGTAAAGTGCATGAGACAACACTCTATAAGAATTATAGAGGGCAATAAACCATTATTCTTAAGGTAATAAAAACGTACAATCTTTGAAATACGTACAATATTATTTAAAAAATCTATTATAATATTCAGAGGAAATTATTAAAGTAAAACATATTTCTGAGAAAAGAAATTGGAAACATTTCTATTCTGGCTACTAATTATAATAAAAATCAGAAATATGATGGTATTAGTTGTTACAATTATTTGTAAATTTGAATGGGAGAAAGAGAAAAAATTTTATTGATTGTGTTCCCAT
The DNA here is from genome assembly GCA_901521435.1 of Crematogaster levior. Taxonomy (NCBI): domain Eukaryota; kingdom Metazoa; phylum Arthropoda; class Insecta; order Hymenoptera; family Formicidae; genus Crematogaster; species Crematogaster levior. Next base: position 53,667 of record CABEGB010001401.1, on the reverse strand, counting down.
GGAAATGAGGGGAATAGAAAGACCCATTCTCAAAATTTAAAATCACATATAAGTACATTACACAACCATATAATTAAACAATAAAATCGAGAACATGCATATGTTTATATGAAGCATTTTCACACATATAATTATTATAAGCGTTATAATTGCATTTATGTACATATGCGTACGTGTATTATAAAACGCATTACACAACATTTATTTTCGACATTGCACATATATTGTACAATATAAATTTAGTATGTAATACATATTGAAGAAGAAGAGTACAACGCAATGTTACGGAATAATCTGCTTATATATATGTAAATAATACTAGTATTATACAAATAATACTAGTGCTAGACATTACAGTCTAGCACAAGTGTGATTCTATATAATGAAGTTAAATAAAGCAAAAAGTTGCTATTTTCGCACGTGTTACATGTGCGTATGTGTGATAGCCTAAAAAAGGCTACATGTATTGTCACATGTTAAGATAAGTCGGTAATATAGGAAACGGGATTAAAAATGTCGATAATTACCGACGTTTTTAATTCTGTCTAGATGAAGATGCTTTCCAGAAAATTAACTATTTTGTGACTAAATATTGTACTGATTTATGACCAAGATATGTACAATAATAAATGCAATAATAAATGTATGTATTTTGGAATTTTACAAATCAATAAACAATATTTAGCCATCAATTAAATTTCTTCATTTTAAGTACAGTTTGTTGTGTCAGAAAGATATAAAGTTTTTTATTATAAAGCGATTACAGCTCAATAATCGAAATGCGCATATTTTAAGAGTTTATTCTGGGAATTTTGTACACTATATCCACATACATTATATTTTTTACATTTTTCTCTCGAGTTGCATCAATTAAAGCATTTGTTGGGGATTAAAAGGGTGAGCTCAAAATATGTTACATGGAAGCTTATAAATTTCCTAATTCTGCCGCAAAGATTGATTTAATATTTTTATTTTTAAGTGGTGGGGAACTTAATCAACAATGACTAAGTCTCCCCATAAACATATTAATTTCCTACGCAGTGCGACGAGTTCAAAACTTCATTTGCGAGGTGTGAAAGCTCAATTAGGCGCTATTTTTTTAATTTGTAAGGGAAGTTAAACAAGGATACTGAAAAGAATAATAGTAATATAAAAATGCATATATTACCGACCCATTATAACGTCAGAATATGTACATCGAAATATCAATATTTTATACGAAGTATTGTATTATATGAAGACTTTGCACAAACGATAATATAAAAATGTTCAATATCAATCAATAAATCAGTTTTATCCAAGTTAGAAAAAAGTAACAAACAAAGTAATACTCTGCATCCAACCCCTATTAAGCTGGACTCCCCACTATCGCAAATCAAGTTCGCACTAGGTCAAAAATTTAGTGCTATTTAGGTGCTAATTTGGTGCCCTAGTTCGAATTTTAGTGTTCAAGCAGGAAATTGCATAAAAAATGGGGGGTCCAGCTTGCCATTAAGCTGGACCCCTTATTTTTTATGCAATTTCCTGTTAAATGACTTGAACACTAAATTCGAACTAGGGCACCAAATTAGCACCTAAATAGCATTTACCTAATTTTTTACCTAATGCAAATTTGATTTGCGATGGAGGATCCCGTCAGTTTAATAAAGGTCTGCATCCATACAATGGTTTACCAAACCATCGAGTGAATATCAAAAATTACTCTAGAATCTGCTGGTGTACTGTTTTCTACTTTATTTTGTAAAATAGAACAGTAGGCAAGAGAACTATCGTCGTATAGGTCTGGATGGACTTAGTTGATAGAGCAGTCGTGCGGAAAATAGAAGACCCGGATTCAAATCTTGGTCTAGTCTCCTCGCTCGATATTCTTGCAGCGTGTCTTAGTGATTCCCTCCCTGAAGGTACATTCCTAATCCGTACTATGGAGTTATTAGAATATAATATAAAAGTAGATAATAGTTTAAAGTTAAAATATAAAAATATTCATCTTAACTTCATAGATTTAATAATCAATAAATAATTTGAAAACTTTAATGATTGTTGCATCTGATATTATACTAAATATGTATCATTTGAGATATATATATGTATATATATATATATATCAATCTCAAATGATACATATTTTATATATATATATATATAAAATAATGGGTGAGAAATATTTTTCTTTGAAACGTGTCATTGATTATGGTGCATCAGCTTATATAAGTAAAATCGTTTATATAAGTAAGATAATCGAATTTATTGTCAGTTTTGTGTTCCTTATTGGTTTTAATGTTTTACAATATTGGTTTTAATTTTTTTACGTTATAGTCGCATAAACATGAATCAATTTAAATTGGTTGAATATAAATCGAGTTCTTTTTTTTCTATTCGCATCTTTCTATGAACGTGTCGAATATTTACACTCGAGCGAGTCTAGGTCAGGAACGTTGATGACGACAGCTATCAACATCTGACCTTAGGTCTAATTTTAAATATCTCGTAGAAGGTGATGTATGCAGGCGAATTATTAAAAACTATTTTATTATTTTCTTATCTTACATAAATATATTACATTAGATTTAACATTAGATTTTTGTAAAATATCTGAGAAAGCCAATCCCCATAATACTCACGTAATCACTTTAGAAACCTTCAGTTAAAATATGTAAAATAACAAAACTTTTTTTTCTTATTCAAACTTCTTATTCAAATTCGTTTTTAAAAACATTAAATTTTTAGAATGTATATAAATTCATATATTTATTAACAAATACCCATAGAAAACATTTAATAAAATCTTTTGTTAATTTCTTATTATTAGAAAATAAATGTTTAAGGGGGAATCCTGGTCTAGAATTTAAAAAAAAAATCGAAGTTTTTTGTACATTTTAATAGTACATTTCAAAAATATGTTCCTATAATGTTACTTCAAAATTCAAAGTACTGGTAAAATTATTAAGCGGTTGCGAAATTATTAAGTGGTTTAGCGTAAACAATCGTCCGACCATTCGATGCTCAGAAATCAGAAATCAAGAGCATTGAAGTTAGAAGAGAAGTTTGTATGGCTGGCCAAAGCACCGTAGAGAAGCTACTTGACTTTTATGAAGAAGTGGAAGAGAGAGAGGATTATTCTATAGGTCAGAAATAGCGAACTAGCTAAAAATATACTGTACGTGTGAGAAAATAGTACCCAAAACACTAGTGTCTTCTTCGAAACCGTATTTCTCGAGTCCGTTGACATCAGAACTTATAATCAGATCGGCTTATAGATAATTCAACATAACAGTTATATCTTTGGCGTAAACCTAAAAATCCAATGCAAAAAAAGTTAATAATAAACTATTTTTTTAAAGAAAATGTAAAAAATATCACAAAAAATCAAACTTTTCAAACAAATTTTTTTGAGAAAATTATATTTTTTTTACCCGGATCGAGGTTCACGCTAAAGATATTAATAATAAATAGGAATATACCTTATTTGTGTTTCAGATCACTCGAATGGGTGTCTAGGATGTCAACGGCAAATCAAGATAGCAGTCGACGCCTCGTGCAATACGGCGCATAACTCAGCCAAATCTGCATGAAATACCTTACAAAAATTTATACTTCTTTATTAAGTATCTATAAAAATGTCCCTAAAATTTCAATTTGATCGGAATTATATAGTTTTCTAAAAAAATATTCCTAAATTTATCCTATTTTTGAGCACTCTAGACTAGAATCCCCCATTAAAAAAGAATCACTTACTATTCTTTTATCAAATACATATCTATTATATTTTTATAAAATTAGTAAAGTATAGATAAACTATACGTATAATATTGCAATCTTATTTAAAAGAAAGATAGATTATTATACCATTAAACTTTGCCTGTACCATTTCTATCTTCAACGGAACAGGTGTTAGAACCCGTCCCAGTTGCGTGATGCACTCTGTGCATCTACATCTACATATACATATGTATTAGAGTTTGGAAGTTACAACGTTGTTACTGATTTTTTTTCGGTAATAATCATTACTTTTTTCTGTCTTTAAAAGTAACGGTAACGTTACAACAATAACGGTAACAATTTAACCGTTAGTTTTATCGTTACTTTAGTTGTCTCTATTCATAGATTAGTGTTGTGTGAGCAGTTAGTACTTAATATACACAGTGTTATAGAGTAAATAATACCGGTATATAAAAAATCCCTTAATATCTTGAAAAATATGCATTTTCGAAAAAAATGTCAAAACGAGAATATGGTAAGACTTACATTGTCAAAAATTTTCTTCGAAATAACTTCGAGATTAATTAGAAAACGATTTTACACAGATCAAAATTTATTTTACTTTTATGTATAACCTAATTTGAATAATATAATACATTTTATTTATTTAAATTTTTACAGACGATGTTACTATATAAATTACTAATAAAGATGATCAGTTGAAAGCTGCTTCTATTTTTGTGACTACGTCTACTGTAAGTCAATTTGCAACACCACAACATCATAAACCTATTTCAACTCTTGAACAGACTAATGGTAAGACAGAATATTGTATTTTGTAATAGCTTTTATGCTGTGCATAAGTAAAGTATATTATTATAGAAGAAAATGTTGCGCGCGCATATATAATTTATAATCGATATTTCCATTTCAGAATTTCAGAGAAAAGAGTTCTGAGAAAATTATATCTATCTTTAGTTTTTAAAAATTAATTATATTTTTGAAATTATAAATATGTGAAATTATGAACACGTATATATAATTGAACTTATAGAAACATGATGAAGTTCCATAAATTCCAGATATCATACAATCACTCCAATGAGAATTCTTTAGCTAAATTTTTCTTTAGAAAATTTGTTTTTATAAATCCTGAACAGTAATATTCGTAAGACTTTAAAGCATATTTTATAATAAAAAAATGAAAAATTTAATCAGAATAATTAAATTAAAAGAATATAAAAAATGTTTTCAATATTAAAATTTTACAATTCTTCAAAAAACTAAATAATGATCTTTTTATTATGATAGTCTCAACATTTAAATCGTATTGGGAGCTGTAACAGCAAAGAGATTGTACGGAGACTGTATCATATTTCCATTAATGTTTACTCTTGAGAAAAAGCGAAAAAAATCTTCAAGAATTTAGCTGTAACATCTACTATTTTCTAAGTAAAAATTATTAAGTGATTAATAACACCGGCACACAAAAAAAAAAAGTGGTCTGTACATTTGACTAGACCCACCTAAGCTTATGTATTTCGATGCGCGGATTCCAAATCTGTAGTCTGTTTTACCCGTACACCCTCAAAATTTTGAGTAAATTGCAAAAAACCGCAAAAAATGGCAAAAAATCGCGAAAAATCGCAGTTGTGCGAATGGAAAAATTTTTCTCGAACTATATCAAGTATATTTTTTATATATTTTGATGCGCTGAATCCAAATCTGAAGTTGATTGATCTCGTTGACCCTTCAAATTTAGAGTAAATTGCGGAAAACCGCTAAAAATATTTAAAAAATAAAAAAAAATAGTCATGAAGTAGTAGATAATATCAAAAAATAGTATTGTTCTTACTCACAGTAATGAACTAAATATGATTCCTTTCAAATTATGCTATAAAATTTATAGATTGTAATTAAATTTAAAAAAAAACGATCTTCATTAAGTTTACACTGTTCTTCGCTTATATCGAACTCTTTTCTCTTCGAATGTTCTATGCAATGGGTTTCTCTTCTCCAAGTTGAAAAAGGGGATTGTCGATGGTCCACAAATTCGGAGTTTATTTGAAGACGGAAATTTTATCGGACAAATGGATGACACTGAGGAAGCAGCTTGGAAAAGTTTTAAAAATGTTTCACAGAATTTTTTGGGAAATAATAAGAGTGAGAATTACGAGGAATTGGTTGAAGAGTTATTGGAAAATTACAAAAATTTGGGTTGCTTGATGAATCTCAAATTGCACTTTCTTCATTCTCATCTAGACTACTTTCCACAAAACCTTGGAGACTACAGTGAAGAACAAGGAGAACGATTTCACCAAGACATAAGTGAAATGGAGAATAGGTATCAAGGAAGGTGGAACGTCAACATGATGGCAGATTTTTGCTGGACTTTGAAGAGAGAAGTAACCACAAATAATAAAAACGAAAGAGAAACCCATTGCATAGAACATTCGAAGAGAAAAGAGTTCGATATAAGCGAAGAACAGTGTAAACTTAATGAAGATCGTTTTTTTTTTAATTTAATTACAATCTATAAATTTTATAGCATAATTTGAAAGGAATCATATTTAGTTCATTACTGTGAGTAAGAACAATACTATTTTTTGATATTATCTACTACTTCATGACTATTTTTTTTTATTTTTTAAATATTTTTAGCGGTTTTCCGCAATTTACTCTAAATTTGAAGGGTCAACGAGATGAATCAACTTCAGATTTGGATTCAGCGCATCAAAATACATAAAAAATATACTTGATATAGTTCGAGAAAAATTTTTCCATTCGCACAACTGCGATTTTTCGCGATTTTTTGCCATTTTTTGCGGTTTTTTGCAATTTATTCAAAATTTTGAGGGTGTACGGGTAAAACAGACTACAGATTTGGAATCCGCGCATCGAAATACATAAGCTTAGGTGGGTCTAGTCAAATGTACAGACCACTTTTTTTTTTTGTGTGCCGGTGTAATAGTAATACAATTTAAAAACTGTAAAATTTATATAAGAAAAGAATTTTCTGATTAACCGGTGTAATAGTAATACAAATATTTAAAAAACTGTAAAATTTATATAAGAAAAGAATTTTCTGATTAACAATTTAATGGAAATATTCTGCAAATATTTCCGTTCCATAAGTAAATTTCCACAAATAAAAAAAGCTGCTGCAAATGCTGCAAACGACTTGTTAATATACTCATGAATGCATAAACGCAGAAATAATATGTTTATGTGAAATAATATGTTTTCAGACATGGCGTGTGTGTATACGTGTAAGAAGCAAAGATCGCTATAATAATAATAATGAGAAAAATAACGTTTCAAGAAGTTGAAGACTTCCTTTTCAATAACGGAGAAAAAACCTTAAATATACAGAAAAATATGAAGCTTAATATTTGAAGCTACTGTATGTTATTATCATAACATTAAAGTGCATTATAATTTATATCCAAGATTTGTGTCTCTAAAATGTATTGCGTTATAATTTATATATCCAATTTGTATTCTTAAAATTTCATTTGCTAAGAAGATTTTATCTTTACTAATCGAAAAATAATATCTTTATATCCAAGTAGCTAGTATAAGGCACACGCAAATCATTCGCGGGATAACAAAAGATAATAAAGTCACGTTTATGCGCGTTCTGATCGAGCAGTAACAGCAGCTACAACACAATTGAGTACAGGAATTCCAGTGAGTTCAAAACATCGCGTCGAAAGAAGTGACACGAAATAAAGTTATTTTACACAGATAGCAATAATATATTATGGTTTCTAAATCAAAATTGTTTCTATTATTATCTCTTAATTTCATTTTTTTGTTTCTTCTTAATTTTAGAATATTCCTCGAATGATATAGAAGCGCAACATCCTGCATTTGTACGTACATATACACAATGATTTTTGTTTCAATTTATTGATATTTTGAGTTTTGCTTATTATTAAATTTCTGACTTCTAATTTTTTGGACGTCATAATGTTTTAATCTTAATTACATTTCTGCCTTATTCGTACACATATATTTACGTGCATATATTTTGAGAAAAATGTATAAAAGTCGTGTTTCCAAATCTTGCATTTTTATTTTAAAATTATAGTTATGTAAATATATATAATAACTCATTACTAATTATACTTTTATCAATTCTAACTTTTACTGTAAATAGATAAGAAAGGATTATTAACCTCTAAAAATTCACTGAATTTTAGGAAAATATCCCAAAAAGCATTTTAATACACCATATATATGATGTATAGAGACATTTATGTATATTGTATATACTCCTATTATATACACCGTACATCTGAAATGCAGATGTTACCAGAACAATGTACATTGAAGATCGGAATACATATATATACGTTTTCATTTACGCATTGATTTATACATTATATGTAACATGTGTATATATAATATGTATATGATATATACATCTTTATATCCAACTAATATACGTTTACATATCATGCAATGTGCATATATAAATCACTCAGTAAACAAGAAACATTTCAACTACATTGTAATAACATTGCAATTATAACAACGTGCAACGTTACTGCAATATGTATAATTAAAATATTTTTTGCTGAACAAAGTTATATATATATATATATATACAGGGTGACCCATTTTAACTTAGGCAGCCAAATAACTCGAAAAATAAGCACACTACGAAAAAATGTTTAGAATCAAAATTTCGTCATTTCGAGGGGGACGTACAATGACGTTAAAATCAGCCCCCCCACCCCTCCCCCTGGGCGGTGAGGGGGGGCAAATTTGAAATCTTAAATGGGAACCCCTATTTTTTATTGCATATTCGGAATCTTTGGCTAAAAACACATACAATTTGTCTGAAACATTTTTCTCGATTCATGATAGATAACGCTGTAATCGACGAAATTCAATTTCTTCGATTTCTCTTACTGACAATGAGAACCCATGCTTACGATTCTGCAATAAATTAACAATAAAAATACTACGTTTTCATTGTTAATACTCGAAATTAGTCTTAAAACAAACTTTTCATTATTTTTTATTACTTATTAATTACTTCTCAAGAAACTGCTTTTAGCGTAACCTGCCCTTTAGGCAACTTGAATGGTCCGAAGTACCGAGACATTTTGGACTTTCCATCTGATGGAGTTCCTCTAAGTATCCCTCCAAAATTTTGTCCATTTAGTGCCAAAGTCACAAGTGTTTATGTATTTTTTTAACATTTGTACTCTGATAAAATTCTGGTAAAATGGCAAATTATACGCCTACAGAAGTAGTCGATATTCTTATAACCTTTGGTGAATGTGGTAGAAATTACAGACTTACTGCCCGTACTTATGCGGAGCGATTCCCAAATCGCCGCCATCCTACTGATCAACAAATTATAAACATTGAAAGGAGATCTCGTAATAATCCACTTCATCGCGAAAGGCGAAGGAATAGACTTCATAATAATAATGACCCTAGATTGCTCGCAGTTTTGGCTATGGTTCATCAAAATCCCCATATTAGTACCCGTCAAATAGAACGAGAACTGGAAATCCCTCAAACTACGGCACATAGATTGTTACGATCAGTCAATTACCATCCGTATCATATTACTCTGGTACAGGAATTAAGTGAGGCCGACTGCGTACTCAGAGTACAATTTTGTAGATGGGCTCTTGAGATGTTAGATCAGAATCCAGATTTTTTTAGTAATGTTTGTTTCAGTGATGAAGCAACATTCATCAGCAATGGTAGTCTCAATAGGCATAATTGCCACTATTGGTCACCAGAAAATCCACATTGGTATCGTGAGGTGCTTAATCAACATCGTTGGAGTTTATATGTATGGGTAGGCATTTGCAATGGCCAAGTCATTGGACCTCATTTTTTTGAACGTCCAATTAATAGTCCAATGTATTTAGAATTCCTCGAAAATGATTTGCCAGCATACCTAGAGAATGTTCCCCTTGCAGTTAGACTAAATTTATGGTATCAACAAGATGGTGCTCCTGCTCATTATGCTCGTATTGTACGGATGTTTTTGAATCAAAGGTTCCCAAATCGGTGGATAGGGCGGGGTGGACCAGTTCTGTGGCCTCCGAGATCACCGGATTTGAACCCCCTTGATTTCTTTTTATGGGGATACGTTAAAGATGCAGTGTATAGTGAAGCTCCAACGACAAGATTGAATATGATGGAAAGAATAAGAAGAGCTTGTGAAGCTATAACTCCTTTAATGCTAGAAAATGTACAACGTAACTTTCGCTGTCGATTACTGTTATCCTTAGAAAATAATGGTGCACACTTTGAGCATCTCCTCCATGTGGAGAGAGCTGATAACAATGCAATCTTGCCTTAACTGGTTGGGTCACCACACGACCTTGCCTTCACTGGCTGGGTCACTACTTGACCTTGCCTTAACTGGTTGGGTCACCACACGACCTTGCCTTCACTGGCTGGGTTACCACACGTTCAAGCCCGAATTGTGAGAGGCGAGGGGACTCACGTTAATCAAGCACCCCGAAGGGAACAGAAAACTGCTACGTCCACGTCGTTGTTCCTGGGTTACGCTAAAAGCAGTTTCTTGAGAAGTAATTAATGAGTAATAAAAAATAATGAGAAGTTTGTTTTAAGACTAATTTCGAGTATTAACAATGAAAACGTAGTATTTTTATTGTTAATTTATTGCAGAATCGTAAGCATGGGTTCTCAGTAAGAGAAATCGAAGAAATTGAATTTCGTCGATTACAGCGCCATCTATCATGAATCGAGAAAAATGTTTCAGACAAATTGTATGTGTTTTTAGCCAAAGATTCCGAATATGCAATAAAAAATAGGGGTTCCCATTTAAGATTTCAAACTTGCCCCCCCTCACCGCCCAGGGGGAGGGGTGGGGGGCTGATTTTAACGTCATTGTACGTCCCCCTCGAAATGACGAAATTTTGATTTTAAACATTTTTTCGTAGTGTGCTTATTTTTCGAGTTATTTGGCTGCCTAAGTTAAAATGGGTCACCCTGTATATATATATATATATATATATATATAATATAAAAAAATATATATATAAAATTAATAAGCAATACAAAAGACTTCTGAATTAATAAACGTTAGAATTATTTAATTATTATTTGTAAAAGATATATTTACATTATTATATATTTTTTTATTTTTTTTTTTTTTTTTTTATTTTTTTTTTTTTATTTATTTATATCGAGCGAAATTATATTCTACATATTCTTACATTATTATGTTATGAATTATATTATGTTTTTAAGCTTTTAAGTTTCATTTAATGATGCATACATTTTTAAATATTTTTTATATACTTTTTTAAGTATTTGGCGTACTTTTCCTTTAAAAAGATTTTTAGTGATTACCATTATCCACTTGTTTCCAAATAAATGTTATAAAGAAATAAATTATAATAAAAATTTAAAGAATTTGAATTTTTGAAATAAATTTTCGTAACCATTTAATGCATTGGTATATTGATATTCTATAATTTATTTTGTATTATTAATTTATTATATTTTCTATTATTAATATAATATATTTTCTATGATATAATATTTTAATATCATAAGAAAGAACATCATTATATCTATAAGAATTGTATATTTTGGTATTATTAGTAAAAAATTATTTTAAGTTTTATCTTATTTCGAAGCACATCTCAAGAGTTTCCAGTATTTATTAAATTTAAAAATCAATATTGTATAAAATAAATATTATAACGTATTATAAATTAAACAAATATCAAACCTTCTTATGTAAATTAGAGGAGATGGTAATATAGGAAGGTTTTTTATTTCTGTAGATTAATCATAGTAATGGGATCAATATCAGCGTTCCCCATCCCTGCAAACATTCAATTTTCAGTTTGCAAAGTGCCACATTTTTAAATTAATACTTTAGTATATACTTGAAACTTTTTATTCTATAAGATTCTATAAGATTTCTATAAGATCTATTTCTGTAAAAAAACATAGAATTGTAGTATAGGAATAGTAATACCTAAAGTTTCCGTATTATATCATCACCTTTGCCATGTTTGAACTTTATCTTAATATTCTGGAAATAGATTGGCGATTACACAAGAAAGTACCCTACTTTAAATACTGAACATAACACTTTTAGTAAAGTTCATTCCAAGTTACTCAATTTATTAAAAAAAACGAGCTAATTTCTCACCTGAAAGTCTTTGGCAAACAATCATTCCACTCTTTTCAAAGTTTTTTGTCTAATTGACTTGGGAATGTACAGGGTAGACAGAACGTTTTTAAGTATTTGTACGAATTATATATTGTTAAATATCTCTTGTGTGTCAAATTTTAATAGCAATTCCTATACTACAACCCAGATTATCTCCTTTATATGCACGCATGTATGCATGCAAGCGCATAGTATTAATTTATATAAATTATTATAATATTATTATTATTTTTTACATTATATTCAGGATAGAAAGAAGTATAGACGATATAAACAATAAAACTCGAAAATAATTATCGTTCTTGCGATTTTATTTATATTGACGTTACACAGCATAAGACTTAGTAGTCGTTTTCTAATGATACTGCAACGACTCCGTCTTACTGGGTCAATCCTCGTTTCTTAAAGTACATAAATAAACGTGCACACACATACTTAACGTGTTTGTTTCGAGTCTTAAGTAGGCTCGCAAAAGTCTCGTCGCCTCACTTGGCGACATCCTAGGATCATTTGTCCTCAGATGTTCTCTACATCAGATAATTCGTCATTGTTATCCTATCCTATCTTTTGGATATATATCAATTACGATGCATAATCCGCGTGACTTTATACGGTTGTAAGTTTTAAAAAACTTTGTATCTGCTTCCTTAGGTCTAGGAAATTTTCATCATAACATTGGTCTTACATTCTGAAGGTCGAACGCAGTCGTTCTCCACAATGTGATTGAAATGTTCTATGCTTGTTTGCAAAGAGCGATACTTTCGTTACATAATAAATAAATCGCTCGCAATATTTGCAATCTCTCTAACCCGTTCGTATAATCACTTGATATTCGACACAAATCGTCCATGTATGTTGATATAATTCCGGTGGAAATAAGATTTCAAAAAATTGCGTTTATAAATCCTTGAAAGATCACCGATGTCGAATTGCACAGAACGGGACTCTCAATAATTCAGGCAAATGATAAAAAAGCTGCGCAACGACAATATATCGACCTGACAATTGTCAGTAAGTGGTTACGGAATACGGTCGAGTCTAGAAATTGAAATATATATTAAAATTGTGTTTCATAAGATCATCTACGATCACATGTAAGTTATCAGGTAAGAATATTTATCAACTTCGATTACAGCATTACCAAGCGTCTTTTTACCAAGCGTCTCGTAACGATTGGATCTGACTCTACAAAATTAAATTTTCTCGGTCCTCAATGATGGTGCTTTTAATGCCGATAATATTGATGCGCACACATTAATCTGAGCTCGCTACTGGTATCTATATTAATGCGGTAATTTCACACTCAACTATTCACTAGCACTCATGTAGCATCTCCTGCACGAAATCGAAACGATATTACTATTTCACTTTATAGCCTTCGTTTCTAGTCTGTTTCTGCCTCTCCAAACGCGATATGTTCCAATATACTGCAATGGAAACACTTTGTTTCCTTCTTCTTGGCCGCACACGTCGGTCCTGTTGTCTACAATATTGTTTACAACCATCTTCTCATTGCTCTTCAGATATTCAGGATTAGCTCTCACCGGTTTTTGTGTTATTGTTAAGCTCCACTGGGGTCTGGAGCGAGTCATGATCTTCTCGATAGCGTGATTTTGTAGCAAATTGTTGCGTTCTAGCCTGGTCTCTTAAGCCTGAATCTGATATTCTCCGATTATGTAATAATTTTGTCGTCATCCAATTAGCCAAGACTTTATAGTGGAAATATTTTCCGAAGAGGTATCTCCTTTTTTCCAACGACAAAAACTGTTTCCGTGTACCTTGCGCCGATAAGAAAATATTACTCGGTTAAAGTTCGCTAATCATCATTTCGAAATACTCAGGTTTCGAATGAAATCAATCAAAAGAGCTTTTCCCTTCAAGCAAGATAAAAAATCTTCACTATATCCTCCAAACGATACGTTGCTCGTAGTAAATTAACTTATCTTTCCCATCTCTCATACGAGTCGTGGCTTCAGAAGAATTACTAATAATTCAGCAATCGAGTGAATATTTATTTTGGAAATCCTCTGAGTTAAAATTGGCTGTATGGGATTCCTACACTGAAATACTGCTACCTTGGCACTCGATTTCGCGACGGACGATCATGAATTTGCATTCCATGACCTTTTTTCCTGTCCTGTATACAACTCTAGTTCGTGGCACATAATTTCGTACTTGGAGCCATTCCTTGTGTCGCATCACCACTGTATGAGTCGTTTGCCTTTGTCCCCGATTCCAGCCGTCATCATCGTCATCATCTCGTCATCATCTCGCTCCACATCCAGTCGCCCGTTGACATCCGATGTCAGCTAATTAATTCTACTTTAAACCCCATCTCTTTCTCTCTCGCAATTATTCTTTCAATCTTAAAGTTTCCTTATAAAATCATTCGCTTTCTTCGTCGTCATCGTTTCGTCGTGACTTTCGCTTTTCGTAACTCTCTCACAATATCGAACACTCGATCGTCGTAACGTACGTCACACTATGGAATTTGCTCAAACTCAGTTGTACTTATCACTCGATAAATTCCTCGATCTCGGACGAGTTCAAAAATTTGTTACATTGTAGACAATATAGACAATAAAATAATCGAAAATAATCGTTGACCGTTCTCGCAAATTTATTTACTTATTACTTACGGTACGCAGCACGGCTCTCTAACAATACTGATTCAGCCTTTATTGGGTCGATGCTTGTTTCTTAATACGATGTAATGTATATATATATACTATGTATATATATATATATATATATATACATACATAAATGTTTTGTTTAGATTAGTTTAGAATGTTAAGAGGACTCACAAAAGTCGTGACCACACTTTATGTACTATATTTATTATATTGCATCTATTTTCTATTAAAGAGTTGTACTCTTATTCTCTCTCTCTCCCCCTCTCTCTCATCTTGTCCATGGAAAGAATCAATTTTTTTACTAATCTCGTAGAAAGATACTGAAATAATAAACTTTTGTTGTCGCATTCTAGCTTGAATTTTTGGCTTTACGAGTTCTAGCATAATTCTCCATGTCGAACTATCGTAAAAGTATTTAATAAATTTGATTGAATCGAGACATCTTAAAGTGTGTCAATATTGATTGAAATATTGTACGTGAAAATGGAGGAAGGAAAAAAGAAAAGAAATGGAAGGAAAAGAAAGGAAGAAAAGAAAGATTGACTTTAGATTTTCCCATAATATGCATTACAATATGATAGGTCATTAATAAAACATAAATATATTTTTATTTTATGTAATTACAATAATATTAATTTTATATTATAATAAAAAGAAATAAAATTAAATATTTCATTTAAATTAACGACCAAGATTTGTAAAAAATTATAATGTAAAATAATATTGTATACTTGACATATCGATTACAAGAAATCTTTATGTATAAAAAAATAATTATAGCCTATAATAATAATATATAAAAATATTATATCATATTATATTATATTATATTGTAGTATATTAATTATAATATTTAAAAATTTTAGTATATATTTTTTTATAAAACACAAAAGAAACAAGTCTATCAGAAAAATTGTCATATTAAAGTTCTAATATATTTTTATTATAATATATAATAACATATAATATAATAAATAATAAATTAAATATTTGCAAAAGAGGTAGCCAAGATTGAAAAATTTTGTCCACATATTAAACTTTCATAATCTTCCTTTGTTATTTAGCTTAAAATCAATAGTTAAAAAAAAGTTAAGTACAATCTAATCATTAAAATATGTTTTATTGCACAAAAGTAAATATAAATTAAAAAATATTAAAGTAAAGTTATATCTTTCGGTTTTGTATTAAACATAAAAATTTCAATTAAATATATTATAGTTTCAAGAATATTTATAATATATATTTTATTCTAAGTTTTCCTTCAAAAGTAATTTAGTTCTCTTAATTGAAAATAAAGATTTATGTACATCATAAAAATTTATTCTTGTTAATATTAGCATTTCGTTTAATCCTAATATTAAAATAATATTATACAATGTTTATATATTATATATATATATATATATATATATATATATATATATATATATATAATATTATATTTATATTATACAACAAAAACGCAATATAATCATAGATTATATTTGTATTTGTGAGAATATATATTTTAATAAATTTCAAAATCTATCTACATATATTATCAACAAATTTTTATATGATATAACTTAATACATACAGAATGTCTGATAAATGTAGCACTTCTCGTGGATCGAGTTAAACTGAATAGAAAAGTTCTCTATCGTTTTGCGATTTTCACAATAATTAATAAAAAAATTAGTTAATAAGATTTATAAATAAAGTGTGCAGTGATTAAGCGACAAAAGAGAGACAACCTAGGGATGCAACACTCTTGGAATTATTTCATCCTTTAGCAAATATTAAACAAGAACAAATGATGCTCACGAGCATTACGAACGCTAAGTGGAATGTATCCCTGTTACGCATTATTCGCGGTTAATAGATGCGCATTCCTACCAATACTTCGCCGCGTGTAGCAACCGCGAATGATGTTCTTCCGCGCACTTACTCTCGTCAGATCATGTAAATATATAGTCTAAGAGCTCATGACATGAATTTGGGTAGGTGTTTTAGGCAACTTGAAATTATAAAAATAAGTAAATTTGAATGTGTGCGATTACGGAATGAAGAGTCTGGCAAAAAGTTTGCGGTTATTTTGCAACTGCGCAGCCTAGTACATTTAAAAAGAAAAAGCATAATCAACAAATATACTTTTGGCAAAATAAAATTTAGTTATTTTTTAACTTTAGCACCTATAGAAATAAAAAATCAAAATGCCAGACGTTTTGAATGGTTCTGAAATATAGCCAGATTGCCCCCCACGTGACTTGTGAGTTTAGTGTCGTGGCGATCTTTGGGGCAATCTGGCTATATTTCAGAACCATTCAAAACGTCTGGCATTTTGATTTTTTATTTCTATAGGTGCTAAAGTTAAAAAATAACTAAATTTTATTTTGCCAAAAGTATATTTGTTGATTATGCTTTTTCTTTTTAAATGTACTAGGCTGCGCAGTTGCAAAATAACCGCAAACTTTTTGCCAGACTCTTCATTCCGTAATCGCACACATTCAAATTTACTTATTTTTATAATTTCAAGTTGCCTAAAACACCTACCCAAATTCATGTCATGAGCTCTTGGACTAATACGCTTATTCATAGATCTTTATTAATTAATTTCTCATTAATTATTGTAAAAATCGCAATAAAAGATTCTTCTATTCACATTTACCTGCCATCGCAATAAAAGATTCTTCTATTCACTTTTACCTGCCATAAGAGGTAGTTACACTTATTATCACACAATCTATATGTATGCTGATCTATATGTTATCTCTTCTTGCCGAATCGCGTGAAAGATACACTGATTCGCAGCTCTTTACTAAATTAATAACTCGTTATTTATTTTCATAATTGCAAAATGGTACAGAATTTTTTATTCAGTTTAACTCGCTCTACCTATCCTGCGTGTGTTTATATATGCGGGTGTTTATATTTATATTATATAAAAATTACAAAACAAAGTATCTTAATTTTAACACCGATTGCAATATTATAGCAAACATAATAAATTAACCCCTTAAGAGCTCACTAAATTTTAGAAAAATGTGTTTAAGAAATGTGTCATAATAAGATGCTTTTTAAATTATTTTACTGTATAAATATTCATAAAATGGTATGAAAACTAACATAAACGGTGTAAAAGGACCAGTCATATTTTCATTGAACATACACGTAAGTGGACGTATACTACAGAAGTGGAATTGTAAGTTAGTAGGCGACAAACGTACATATTACAAAGGTGGACCTTAAGGGGTTAAGGTACTTGAAGTAAATTAAGAAATAGAAATATTAAAGTAATGTAACACATCCATTAATTTTTTTAATCAAAATTATTTTTTGGTCAAAATTATTTCTATCATATTAAATTATCGTTTTAAACTAAACGCAAGTGATAATTCTTTTAAATACATTTAAATTTCGCAATGTATATACAAATTACACTTAATAAATTTTAAAAAAATCCGTAAAAAAGGAAAATTCATAATTTCTCTTGTCATTTTCTCTTGAACATTTGACACAAACCGATTATTTAGAAACAATCTAATCTCACCTCTTCCGCTTGAACGACGTTTTTCACTCTCGTCACGATTTCTGCTTTGACGAGCTCAATTTCCGCGTCTTCCATCTGCAAGTGTTGTCGCTCCTGCATGTCTGTGGCCAGCTCCTGATAACAGGATTCTCCAGAGCCGCGTCGACTGCCTGCAATACACATAGCCCGGCGAAACAGACCAGCGACGACGGTGCATAAGCCGCATTGCATCTCTGTAGTGCTGCCTCGGCTAGAGAGCGACCCACCATTGGCTCGGCAGCGGGTCCGAGACCCACGGGAGCCACTGTCACGTGCTTGAGCCGCCAGTTTCTCGTGTCTCTCGCACTTTTTCTACTTTATATTTCTCCTAAAAATACTCCGATTCTTTATTTATTTCTTCCTTATACGTTTCTTCTTCGCATCATTGTGTCCCCTCCGATGTACGCTTATATGCACACTTTTATACTCCCAATTTTCGTCGAATTCGTAATTGTCAATGCTTACTGCATCTATATTTTTTACTCCACAGAAATTCATATTCTCAACGCCACGTTGGCACTGCGTGTCACCTACGCGACAAAATTGATGTAAAGATCATTAAAAATTGAACAATAATTCGAAAAATTGCAAATGCGATAAGAAGCGAGAAATTAAAAAAAAGTAGAGTATAACATATTTTACTTGGAGCTTTTAGAAACAATATGATATTAAAGGAAAGTAAGTTTTGTGTATAATGACGCAGTTTGAGATTTTAAAAGCCAGCGATGACAACGAATGCTTATTGCATTCAGTTTGATTAATTAATTAATTTCATATTACACATTATACAAAAAAGTATTCGCGATTTTATTTATAGTAATTTTCCACCATGATAATATACAGTTTTATGTCGAAACAAATATGACAAAAAATAACTATTTGAAATAGAAACTGCTATCTCTTATATACTTTTTCACGTTTCCTTAGACTGTTACGTTTCAAATTAAAATAGTCTTTTTCGAGATAAAAGTATGAGTGATAAAAATTGATAATTCGTTAATATTGTTAACGAACAATACCGATCAACTTGACCTTTACATGTTATATTGTCAAAATAGCTTTAAGTAATGTTTAGGTTTTAACCGTCACTCGTTGTTATTAAAATGTTAATAATCAATGTATTAATAATCAAAGCTAATCAACGTTTGATATTTAAGATACGAAGCAAAATTTACAATTGTACATTTATGTATGAGTTTTCCTCCTACGCAAGATATAATGTGGAAAGTTTAAGAGAAATGTCTGTTATACTTAATGTCTTTTTTTACTTGAAGTAATAATTATATCATATATCGAAATTGCATGTGTGTGTGTGTGTTGTGTATATTGGGTGTCTCATTTTAATTTACCTGCCAAAAATTTTTATTTTTGATACTCTTACATGCAGATTAAGAGGAATGTGTAAAAAAAAAAAATCATTATTATGTCTGTATGTATCAATATATTATAATTTCATTTTAAAAAAAATAGCGATAGCTTTCAATGGCTTTAAAAATTTGATTTTTTCGAAAATTAATTTTACAATTTTAAATGATTTTATTTGTCCTTTTTCCAAAATCATACAACTTTTGTCTGAATTTTTTTCTACAATCAAAAAAGTTTTTAGGGAGTAAATTAAATAGAATAATATAGATTAAAATGGAATTCTGTACATATATCTACGTATATGTAAATGAATTCATTGTATGTGTCTATGTTTATGTCTGTACACGAAAAACTCGAGAACCACTCAACAGATTTTAATGAAACTTTCACTGCTAGATAGTTTATTCTTCCAGTTTGAACCTAGACTATGTAGCATTACTCTACCATAACCAAGAGCGGAGTAGTAAACAAAAATGCAAACCAAGTTAGCATTTTTTTCTTCTTATTTTACTATTTCACGCAAAACGCTAGTCGAACTATGAGATATACAAATGATGTATGAGAAATCAAAAGAGCTTATCATTTCCTACAAAAAAATCAGCGACGGTATGTCTATAAAATTAATAGTTACCCACAATAACAATTTTAATATTTTCAATTTCGGTTAATTATTTAGTGCATATTAAAAAGACAGTGTAATTTTGAAACAGATTCACAAAAAATATTTGTATTTATACAAAAAAATCCTAAAAATACTTTTGTGAAAGTTTCATTAAAATCGGTACTGCATTTTCCGAGATAATAAGATGTAAGGGGTAAGAAGGGGTAAGAAGTAAGAAGTAAACAAAAATGTATTCAAAAATGTATAGAAGACAAAAATGTATTCATTCGCCATAACAGAGGATTAATGACATAAAAAAAATATCCAATCAGCGCCAACTTTTAGCTGAGCACATGTTAGTGAATCGGACGCCTAGTAGTTACATGGACGCTTCACTACGGCATTCACACATTATCAGACACGCGACTCACTGACGTACGTACGGCTAAAGGACACTGATTAGGCTAACTTTACTCAATAATTACTGCTTTTTTTAAGCATTATAGACAAAAATAGTTCAGGACTTTGTGACTCAGTTTTTGAATAACGCTATGTACCTGGGGGCGGTCTTTAAATGACACTCTATACATCTACGTAAAATTATTAATATATGTATGTAAAATTAGCAGAGATCCCTACGTAATATATATAGTTCCAATTACCTTGACCTTGACGTATGATCATAATTCTAAGTAATAATCGAAGGTTTTAGCCATTAAAAAAATATATATATTAATAAATAAAATTAAAATATAAATCATACACAATGTACATTTAACTCTATAATTTGAATTTTATAGAAATATATATCATGTTATTTATATTTTTAACCAAGTTACTATGCCTTTGACAATACACGATAAAGATCAAGCTGATTGGCACAGTGTGAATAATTGCTAAAACATTTATATATGCAAATTGTTTTCATTACGTCACAAAATTGTAACAGATATATCAAATACTAAGATTAGAGTAAACTTAATAACAATATAAAAACTATAATAAAGAAAACCTTCAATAAAAAGCAAATTGAATGTCAAAATTATAAAAATAATAAATTTATTAAAATTTGCATTTAATTTTAATAAAAAACAAAACAAAACAAAGAAAAATATAATTTTTACGGTCTTGGTGCAACCTATTAAAGAGACTATTTTTTACAATTTCTTGTATCCGATTTTTCTAATAAGTACAGACTAAGTATTTTGTATATGAAGATTTTCGTTCCATAAACTTCTGTAACTTTGTAGCTCTTTCTTTTTTTTCTTGATCTACATGCTTATGAAGATACAGCATTACAGAGCATTTTTACAGAGTACATTCCTATATAAATTGTTTAACAATTTTTTATAATCTTGAAAATAGATGCACAAAAAAGGAAACGAGAGCAGAAGAAGACAACGGTCAATATCTAAAAACTTGAAGATTTCAGTTACTATGTGAATATCATATTACAGAAAAATAATCGACATTAGAAGTACGAATAAAATTATTTCTTACAGTTTACCAAAAAATGCTTTTGAAATTATTATTTTTTAAGATAAAGTAGACTTTCTGTTGAAATCACAATCGGTGACAGCATAGAATGTTGTTTACCTCATATTTGTATGTCTCGTTTATTACAAGATATTGAAAGAGCTTGCTTGTTATGCATATTATCGAAAATAATAAAGTCGCATAGAATTTCGTGCTTTACATAATGGACAGAGACTCGACAAAAGGTAACATCACACTTATTAGAAAAATCACTGTTTTGTTCATTAATGTCCATATTAATAATCGAATATAATTCATTACAATATCGTGTATTTATAATTCATCATAATTATTTTGAAATAATATTATCAACTTCAAAAATTACTTTTAAGTTAAAATATAATGTAATTTTTATAATTACATTCACATGGAGACACATATATGCACACACACACACACAAGGTGTCTAATAATAAAACTAACACGTACAAGAGGAAAGTAGAGCGGATTAATCTAAATAGAAAAGTTCTGTGCTGTTTTGCCATTATAATAACAAACAAGAAGTTAATAATTAATAAAGATCTGAGAATCAGCATGCGTTTACACAATCTAGAGAGGAGTCGACCTAGCGTTACGGTTGCTACGCGGCGAAGAGACATTGGGAGGAGTGCTGTATAAATAACAACAGCTATAGCGACGTGTACCGCTGTTGTTACAACGCTCCTCCCAATGCTTCACCGTGTAGCAACCGTTGGGTCGACATGCGAACGTAGGCTGATTCGCAGATCTTTATTAATTAGCGATAGTTTAGTTAGTAGAGCAGTCACCTGGAAAGCGAAAGGTCCAGGTTCAAATCCAGATCTAATCTCCTCGCTCATTATTTTTCTCAAAAAATCGCAGCGCGTCTTAGGTTCCCTCCGTGAATGTACACCCCTAATCTACTTGGATTATTTATTGTTATAATCGCAAAACGATACAGGAGGTTTTATTCAGTTTAACCCGCTCTACCAACCCTCTGCGGATGAGGATACCTATTATCAGACTCTGTATATACAGGGTGATTCATTTAAAAAAATATAAAATAGAAGTTCTTATTTAAAAAACATTTTTATGTGACTTTGATCTCGACTTTAAGGACACCTTCTTAAGGTCACTATCTTTTTTCCCTTAACTAAGCAACTTTTGTTCTGAAAGATTTTTGTCTTAAACTTAAAGGATCTGAAATATTTTAATGGATAAATTAAAAAAGATAGTGACCTTAAGAAGGTGTCCTTAAAGTCAAGATCAAAGTCACATAAAAATGTTTTTTTAAATAAGAACTTCTATTTTATATTTTACATTCTTGTGAATAACTTCACCTTTTCAAAACACTACATATTTGTCTTTTGTCGATAAGTTATTATTAGAGAAGCTAATTATTAGTCATATGAGTTAAAAGTTAATAGATCAACATTTAGTTAATCTATTATCTTAAGCTCGAGATAAAAAAAATGATGGATAATGTTGGATAATTTTAACATGCTGTTCACAATTTAAAGTCACCTTGAATTTTTTAAATATGCATTTTTATAATTATGCAATTTTCAATATGTAATTACCTTGAAAAATACAAGTCAACATTTTTTTTCTTCTTATTTCACGCAAAACGCTGGCTAAACTGGATACATTAAAAAATTATATATGAGAAATGAAAAAAGAAAATCATTTTCTACAAAGAAATAATGTTTCTAAAATCAATAGTTTAATAAGTTTTAATATATACTTTTATTTTTCAGATAATTATTTTATTCACATTAACCCATTAGCTGCCACGATCCCCATTTGGGGATTTTGGAATTTTACGTACACCACTCGGCGCCAAAAATATATTTGGTATGCCTGACAGAGCGCCTTATCCGGCCAAAAATTTCAAAAAAAAATTTGGCAGTTAATGGGTTAAGGACAACGTAGCTTTATAATAGCTGAATCGATTCACATACAATATTTTTAGTTGTACAAAAA
The DNA here is from genome assembly GCA_901521435.1 of Crematogaster levior. NCBI lineage: Eukaryota > Metazoa > Arthropoda > Insecta > Hymenoptera > Formicidae > Crematogaster > Crematogaster levior. The sequence goes on along the minus strand of CABEGB010001401.1, from coordinate 30,151 downwards.
AGACCCTAAAATTACTTTTATGAAAGTTTCATCAAAATCGGTACTACAGTTTCCGAGATAATAAGATGTAAAGGAGCAAAACGTGACAAAAATGCATTCATTATGATAGCGAATTAATGATAAAATAACTGAATTGATTTTAAGAAAGCTTACATTATTCTCAAAATTCTAAGGAACTTCTATAAAAATTTTATCCGTGGTCGGTCGACATATAGACGAAGCTATTGGACAAGCTAGTAAAGTATAAAAAATCTCGTAAAGTTTTAATTTCTTAATAACTCTACTTTAATACTTTTATATACAGAATAACAAAGAATTATATTAAAACACATTATATAATTCCATTTTAAAAAATGGTAATGATTTTCATATTATATTAAAAAATCAATTTAAATTGATTTTATCATAATTTGTTTTCCTTTAGATTATATAAAGTTTGTCTAAAATATCTGAAATATACTATATTCTGTGTTGGTCTCAGTTTTTGAGATATTGACTGGACTGTTTAAAATGAGACATCTTGTATATGTGTACACCGTAACATATACATGTGCATATAGTAAATAAATGCATGATATCATGTATATTGTGCATGTGCATATGTTTCATGAAACTCTATCAAATCGTTGTCAAAATTGTTAGAAATATAGAGAAATAGTATAAGATAATATGCTAAAATAACTGAATCAATATCAAATAATTTTAATTGCTTTAATTTTGTACATCATTAAGCATTTATGCGCAAATGCAATACTTTTTTGATGTATTTTCCAATTTTATCCAAAGATATCTATGTACTTTAAAATATTATTTGATTCAGTTTCTTGTTCTTTATAAAAAAAAGTATCATATGTTTTTAAAAAACTATTAGTTTAGAAAAAACTATTAGTTTACCTTTAAAATTTTTGAAAAATTATTTATGTGTTTCAATACTTTCATGTACTGCTTATGTTCATATTATAAACTGAATAAGAAAGACTCGTTACTTTAATAGCTTCACATCTTTGTTTACTAATATCATTAAGATAGAACTCATGTAAAAATGCAATAATTTTATTAAAGCTATGTAATTAAGTCATATAAAATATCGTATATCTCCTGTCGTAAAATAAAGACGGAAATCTTGAAATCAAAATTGCAAAATAGAATGTCGTATATCAATGTTGATATATCGACATATGTAGAACAAAATAAAATATTAGTTTGAAAAACCTAGTGAATGTAATGTTACAAATTTGGTTTATCCTATTAAAATATATAAATTCGAGAGAAATTCGTTCTGTATCAATTTTCCACCGAACATGTATTGTCAATAGATAAAACTTGATGAATATATAAATTTGTGTTTATGGTTTTTTAAGACGTATTCAGGAAAATGCAAATATTTTAAATTTTAAGAACACATAAAACATTACTTTCTAATATGATAAAATATGAATTAATATATAATGAGATATATTAGTCTGGTCATTTAAGAAATATGTGAATAATCAAATAAAATAAAATAATGACTGTACAATATATTTAGATATGACATTTCTCAAACAGCAATTCAAATGGATTAAGATATCGAAATTTTTTATTTAATTTCTACGAGTTCTTTATCTATAACTTCTTTATCTCTAATATCGACATTCTTTATTTATATAGCAAAGAATGAAGCACATTTGCAATTTTTTATAATAATACACTGGCATACAACTTAAAAGTCATAACAAGATATTTGGATAAAAAGTATCGAATTTGTTGCTTAGAAAATAAGTTCAACAACAATGAAAACTTTTCGATACAAAGTTAATAGAGATTAGTGATATTTTCTTACAAAAACAAAAAATTATCTGTGTAAAATAAAATGTTATTATATTTTATCCAATTTTATAATTTATTCAAAATATAATTATTATTAATAATTGAGTTTAAACTTATTTTGCAAGTAACAAATTCGGAACTTGGATGTTTCGAGAGCAGCAAATTCAGACAACAATCCAAGTACCAAATTTAAGCAACCAACAAATTTTTTCGTGTACTTTACTCTCGTAAGCTTGCTGAGCAGCTTTTCACCATTGTTTATACTTATTTTACAACAAATTCGAAACTCGGATATTTTGAGAGTAACAAATTAACATTAAATTCTAATATTATTGTTATTACAATTTTATTGTTATATATAACTTGTTCTGCTACCTTAATCTGCTTTTAGCGGAATTATCATTTTTCAAAGAAACTTTCAGAGCAACAAATTTTTTAGCAATAAATGAGCAACAAACAAAATATTAATTAGAATTGGTTCTACTCCTTTTGTTCCGCTAACTTGAAAGAAACGTCAATAAGCGGCTAATTCGCTAGAAGATTACCAGAAGATTACTTTACAGAAATTTTTTTTTATGGGAACTTTTAAAGTTCTAACAAAATAGAACGTATTTACATTAAATCAATAATATTCGCAATATTTACAATAGTAGTAAATTGTATTAAAAATCAAAAATTAATAAATTAATAATGTAACAAAAATATTAAAATAAGAGTGAGGAAGATTTATAGTGTGGCAGTATAATGTTAATAAGGCAGGCATTACATAAAAGTATTGAAATGTGTACAAGTATTTTATATATATTTCTTGAATTAAAATATTAAAAATATTTTTCTAAAAACATATTTTATAGATAAATTGACTTGTATCTATCTGTTTGCACGTGCACATGTGTATGTTTGAAATGGATTAGATCTACTAGCTAGGTAGTGACGGTACATAACTGCATGTATATATAGTGTACTGTGTACTGTAACACAGCAATAATTTCCTAAACATTCAAACAATTTTTTTTACTCGAGAGTATTAAAATCTAATATACAATATGTATATGTGTACACTTCACAGCTCTATATTATTTGCATTAGTGCAAAAAGTGATACAACGTGGTGTTTTTTTATATCAATTGGTTTGAATTTATTAAATCGCGAATTATTAATAATAATATACACATTTGAGTTATATCCTTGGAGTTCTATCATTTTCTAACGTTTCTTTTACGAGGTCATTAGAAATACAGATCAGATATTAAGCTTCTAATTTATCTTCTTCCTTCTCTTTCTCTCCCACCCTTCTAGTTCCTTCCTCCTCTTCTTCTTACTATATTTATCTGTTTTCCTCTAATATCCTTTTCCCTTCTTTCTCTCTATCTACTCTATTCACTCCCACTTATACCATCTATAACTACGCCCTGCATAAACACGGTTGTAACGCAGTTTGCAAATTATCAAAGAACTGTATTATATCTACAGATATCCCGGGCTAATGAAGAATTTAAGAATTCTCCCCGATTAATCTCGTATGCCAAATCGGCGTTTCTCCGAATTTTTACTGAACCTAGGATCTTTAATTCCCTGCCTCGTAATGTTATTTTGACACGGCTTGACCCTTCGATACGATGACACTTTGTGCGCTTCTGTCTCTCTTTCTTTCACACTCTCTCTCTTTGTTTCTCTCTTGTGACTCCGTCTCTCGCTTCCTCTCCCTTTCTGTTGAGAATATACCTTCGTTGGTTTGAGCAAGTATCGACCTTCGTCGTACAACAACTCGCGACAATTATTACACGAGGCAGACTGCCGTTGAAGGGTAACGCCCGTGCAGACATTGTAGCCGGCTTGTCTCCGGGATAAGCCTGCAAGCTCCATGCTTCCCGGAATTGATCCGAGCCACGACACGAAAGCCACCGGGCCCTGAGGCCCGGCGCTGCCCGGAGCACAAAGCAACCTTGCCTAATCGTCGAGTTTAACTTTCGTTTCGTACGAACATCGATAAAAATAAGCACGACAGAGGGATTTCGCGCGAAAAGCGCTCGATTCCAAGAAACACGACACTACATCGACAACTATGCACGCCGGCCGGTCGCTGTGCACATACTAAAGTACTGGCACCTGGTCGAGTGCCGAGCGGAGAGAGGGAGAGGGGGGGGGGAGAGAGAGAGAGAGAGAGAGAGAGAGAGAGAAGACGAGAGAGAGAAAGAGAAGATAGAGAGAGCGAGAGGGATCTGTCGACGCTCACGACCTCGGTCGTGCTCGGTTGTCTCCGTGCTCCGTGATTTGGCCCTGTTTGTTGCATAGGTAGTCACGTTACTTTTCGGCCAGCTCTCTCTCAGCTTCAGTCGTTCGTCAATGTTAATACGACGGAGGCTTCCAACGAGAGAGGCTACGTTGCGAGTTCTCGTCCTCGAACGCCACGAAGAGCTGGTGAGCGACATTCTGCCATCGTCGCGTGGAGAGAGAGGGAGCCAGCGCGCGAGGAGAAAGAATCAATAACGGATCGCTCCCCACCCTCGTGAAATACGACGTAGGGCAACGTGCGCGACGTACGCACGGCATTTACACACGGACGGACAGAGAGAGAGATGGGTGCATCCCTGATTTCCCCGGAGCAAGTTTACCCGGAGTGCGTTTTTGTTATCAGGCGGATGAAAAACATTGTCCTGAAGAGATTTTGTTGAGTTACGAAAGCGACGTTTGATGTAAACGATATTTAAAAGAACTTCAATTACAAACAGTGGGAAATTTATGTGAGAGATTTAAGTCAAGTGTCATGCCATAATTCACATTTTACTTGTATAGAGAGAGAGAGAGACATCTGTTATAAAATTTAATAGCATCCTATAATCACAGATTTTTTAATTGTGTAAAAGCTGTAGCACATAAAAAAACTTAAACAGTAAGCAGTAGAACTTAAGCGAATCGACCAATCATGGTCAAGCAGTATCGACCATGATTGGTCAATTCGCTTAAGTTCTGCTGCTTACTGTTTAATTTTTTTATGTGTCATGGCCTTTATTCTTTGAGTATATGTATTATACTCGAGTACATATCTCACTAAGTACTTAAAAAGTACAGAACAATACTTGTTTCATTTCAATTACTAAAAGAAAAGAGCTTTTCTGATTGGTGAGCTTTTACTCATTATTGTCAAGGCTGTAGATGAACAACAGGAGAGGGAAAGGAAGGTCTTCCCACTTATATTTAGACATTTGGTCCCAAAATGGCGGAATCGTTATCTTCCAGATGTTTAACCTAAATTTTGTTGTCAGAGCTGTCAATGTATCAATACATACACACATACTTCGTAGCCCCAAAATGACACTCATGCGAAGATCTTCCTTTCCCCCTCCCGTTATTCATCTACAGGGTATCGATCATGTAATTTTTCACATGAAAAGTTTTACGTGAACTCAACGATTTCAACCAATGGAATTAGACTCATTGAGCAACTCATTGATCTCATTGGTTGAAATCGTTGAGTTCACGTGAAAAATTACATGATCAATACCCAGACCTTGACTATCGCTATTCCCTGTTCCTATTGCTTGTGTTTTTCATTGTGTTTAGACCTTTAAAGGCCATCGCACACAACTTCCATAACTGTAAGCATAAGACGTAACGTAAGAATTAGCCAATGAATGAGCGTATAGGTCAAGGTTCCATTGGTCTATACGCTCATTCATTGGCTAATTCTTACGTTACGTCTTATGCTTACAGTTATGGAAGTTGTGTGCGATGGCCTTAAAGCCTATTCTACAATGGCAGTAAGCAATACAGAGTAAAGGCCCGTCTACAATGACAGTAAGCAGTAGAGAGTAAGGAGTAAGAAGTAAGGAGTACGAAATGGGATTTGCCCACTTTCATTACTGCCGGTTTTTAATTTGTCAAATCTTACTTCTTACTCCTTACTCTCTACTGCTTACTGCCATTGTAAAATAGGGTTAAGCCCATTCTACAATACAGTAAGCGGTACAGAGTAAGAAATAAGAAGTAAGGAGTACGAAATGGGATTTGCCCATTTTCATTACTGCCGGTTTTTAATTTGTCAAGTCTTAGGCGGGGAGCACAGACCATTGCATAACGCATAACGCATATGCATAAGAAATTTGATTGGTCCGTTAGCATGTGCATAAGGAATTCGACCAATCGAATTTCTTATGCATATGTATTATGCATTATGCAAAAGTCTGTGTTTCCCGCTTTACTTCTTACTCCTTACTCTGTATTGCTTACTGCTATTGTAGAATGGGCTTTAGGGCCGCAGCACACGAATTTCCGTAACCGTAACGTAAGACGTACCGTAATAATTGATCAATTACGATCAAATATTCTCCAAGATGGCAACCTTACAGTTCAAAAATACTTGTCATGATTGGTCCATTCCATTTCGTACTCCTTACTTCTTACTCCTTACTCTGTACTGCTTACTGCCATTGTAGAACAGGCTTTAAGTGGTCAATACTGTTTGACTGTGATTGGTCGATTCGCTTAAGTTCTACTGCTTACTGCTTAAATTTTTTTATGTTCCCGGTTTTAGAGTAAAAAAATATATATTTATCTCATTCTAACTTATTGCACCAATTCAGCAGTGCAGCTAAAAGGAACAGACTTCTTGTGTCCACGATACTAGAAATCTGTTGAGATCTCGATTCGAGAAATATGTAGCCAATCAACTATCAGTTTTTACGGAAAGAGGCAATTTTATTGGCTGAACAGTTCTCGGATCGAGATCTCGGACCGATTTTTAACATCGTGGACACAAGGCTTAAGACCCTTGCAACCCGTAATGTAATACGAGCCTAAAGCCTAAAGGACAAATTCTGTATTAACTTTTTCAATGTTGACAACCCTGCATCCGCAGCTTCAGATTTCCTCCACATGAGGTCTCCGAAATCGATTCGGAATTAGCTCCAGTAGTCCGTCTTTCTATCAGTCCCTTGATAAGTACAACAATAGCATATTCATTGATCACAAAATGTCAGCGTAACAGTCTTGTGTGGATATTATTCGCATTCTCATATTTATTTGTATTACATAAGTAAAATTGGATGAAAGAGTGACACTCTGCTGAGCGTGAAGTTACATATTTGTGTTGAAAAGTTCATGGGTAAGTATGACAGAAGAAAATGGTTTGTTATACATAATTGTTATACATATTTATTTATATGTACTGAGTTCCATATATGTGCATTTTTTATTTTCATAAAAAATAAAAATCAAAAAAGAAAAGTGGGAGAAAGATGTGTGTACATATACACACGTACACACATATAGAGTGAGTGAGTGAGTGAGTGAGTGAGATAGAGAGAGAGAGAGAGAAAGATAGAGAGTGAGTAGCGAGTTTTAAAGGGATAGTAGCTTTTAAAGTAACTTTGTGTTCTTTATATTTACACTAAGGGCCAATTTCACCATCGTCGGTTATCCTTAACCTTAGGTTAAACTATATCTTCGTCTTTTTTAGATAAGTTTAAGAAAAAGAGACGAAGATATAGTTTAATCTAAGGTTAAGGATAACTGACGATGGTGAAATTGGTCCTAAGAGCTTTGTATAATCCTGGCTAAAAGTTTAGAGTTATTCAGAGCATAAAGTGGTATAAAATAATTCCTATATTTTAGGTATCAATTTTGAGTTTACAATTTAAAAAATTTGTCATTTTTTTATGTTGTATGTTGAATAAAAGTAATTAAAACACTTCTTATGTGTGCATAAGTTGTATGTATGTGATAAAAGTAAACACTGAGAATATATGGAGAATGTATGATGTTTGACATGAAGATTATTTGTTTCGATACATTAAAGATATGGAAACATCTTTCCTCTATAAACTAAATATTATATTTTATTTTTATCTATGAGAGAAATTTGGTAATCATTTTATTAGTTCCTAGTTTAAGTAGTGCTAATTTTAATATATATTGTTTTCCTACATTATTTATATTCTTCTGTCAAACATTAATTTTGATTTACTTCATAGTTCACATCTTAAATGTAGAAAGAATTTTTAATCGACTACTTAATGATTTTTTACAATTATGTTTCATAATAAAGTTCTAGGTTTAGTGAAAAAGACTCGCCCAATATGTTTCTAATCAATCATAATTGTTTTGTCATATTTATAGTAAGAAATCTAGAAGGGTGTACTTGACATAAATTTTGATAAAAATATATTTCTTATTTGTATGTTTTATATGTTAAACACATGTATAAAATATTTTTAATAAATAAAAATAGTTTCAGAAACATGAAAATACAATACGGTGAGCAGAAAAGTAATTTCTTTCTCATGTAAAACTGAACGATCTAGAAAGCAGTTCTATTATATGTATTCTATTATATCTATTATATGATTAATTTCCTTATTGCTTCTAAACTTTAGGAAAAATGATTATTCAACAGTTACAATTGTATTGTTTCAAACATTAAAAACATTTTGAATTTAACAATAAATTTTTATTGTATTGTGTCCTGTATTGTATTGTGTCTCGGTTTTATTGTATTGCGTCTTGGTATTATTTTTATTAATAAAAAACAAATCTGGTAAAATATATTTAACTCTGTATAAAAATAGACAAAAAACTTATAATTTCTGTATAACAACAAATGCTCTTTCTAAGCAAGCATTATTTATTATATTATTTATTTGCTGCAGTGATATAATAATGACATAATCCAAAAAAACAAAATTGTTCAAAAAATGAGTTTGAGTCATTAAAATTTTATATATAACAATAATTTTAGATGTCCCTCCAGGTTGAGGGTTGACGATAGGCCAATAACCTATCTCGTAAAAACGCAATTATTAGCAGACAGGAGAAGGAGTCTCGGATGGAGACAAATTCTCTATGAGGCCAAGGACCTCTTTAGGTCCGTCATGCCGTAGAAGAAGAAGAAGAATAATTTTAAATATGGTTTTGTAAAAAAAAGTATCTATGTATTAGCTCTTTAGTCAGTATATTTAATTCTCTATTTTTTGCAAACGAGAATAAAAAATGACAATTTTTGAGTTATCGTTGTAGCAAGTTCTTTTATTTTTATTTACTTATATTTTAATTTATTTAATTTATAACAATAACATAGTTTTATTACAAAAAAATTAAAACATACTAATTATAGAAAAACATATAGAAAACTTAATAAATTATGTCTTGCACGTAGGTTGAAATTTTTTGTTTATACTTCTCATGATATATATATATATATATAGAATGTATTACATATACATGGAAAAAAAGATCTTGCATTTTCTCTAAATTGTTTGAATTATGAAGAAGTTATTTGTACGTTTTTTTTGTCACAAATGTTTTTGTCACAAATGTCACAAATGTTTTTTTTAGAAATTCTTTTTTAGAAAATTTTTTTTAATTTTACAGGTAAAGAAAAAAGATGAAAATAAAACGTAGTAAGTCTCTTTCTCCTGAACCATCTAGTAGCAAAGATATAAAACGTATAAAACTTGAAGAAATTGCAAATTTAAATGGAATATCATCTCTGAACATCCTTGAATTCTCGGATGATGTTTTACTTAATATATTTCAATATTTACGTCCGCAAGATCTCATGGCAATCAGTTTGTGAGTTGTATCACTTATTATAATATATTGTTTATACTATATCTTGTAGAATGTTTTCTGTATTATAATTGATTTTTCTTTGACCTACAGATGTTGTCAAAGATTTGCGCAATTAGCACAAGACAGAACCTTGTGGAGAAGAGTAGATTTTCGAGCAAACCCTATACTTCTAGATGATTTGAATCAGTACATGAAATTTTTGCAACCAATAACAATGAGTCTAGCAATACGTGGCAATCTAATCTATCGCGATGGTTCGTCCCTCACACAAAGATTCTTTAATAATGTGAGAACCTTGTGCAATCATCTCAAAGAATTGATCATTGAAGAATATCACATCAATGGAGATAAGGTATATTTTATAGAAATTTTTATAATGTTATGTTATATTCTTGTATGTATATAATTTTTTTATTACATTAGAAAATGTTCAATTTGATCTCCCTTTTGTTTTACCTTTCTTTCTTCTTATCATAAAAGAGTATATGTTTAATATTTAATATGTTATATAATCTACTACAATGCCATTTTTACAGATTCATATAACAGATTTTCCTTGTACCATTGAAAAACTTTCATTAAAAGGTTGTAAAATGAATTACTTACAGTGTAATAAGTCTTATTTTTTTAAAATGGATCTCCACATGCCTAATTTGACAGTAAGTTGACATTTTATACACAGATATAAATTTTTTAATTTATTATATTGGTTTATAATTTTTTTAACTTTATAATAGTACATTAATTTTGCATTCTTTGATACAATAAAATTCGCTTTTTTCTAAGGTTATAAGGTGATAATTGTTGAATCGTATTAAACATTTAATATTATTTTTAGTGTTTGATCTTAAGTAATTGTGAATGGTTTACGCCACATTCCTTACTAGTTATTAGTAAAATACCAAAACTTAAAGAACTCAGATTGAACTCGTGTCACCGTCTGGGCGAGTGTGTTGCATATGCTAGTTTAGCAACTAGATTTGGATTCAAGACATTAGAGGTATAATGTTTTTCTTACTTGTGTGTATTTTAATTCTTATTATATTAATAATTATTCTTGAGCTTATTGTTAGTCTTACTAGAAAGATATTCCGAGATATTTGTATGTTTTATGTTAGATTTTAGATTTACGAGATACAGCACTTGGAGATAGTGAAGTCGGTTGTTTTAGTAGCACTAAAACTCTAACGCATCTCTATTTGGAATGCCCTTCTACATGGAGAAATGAAGAATCGCCCGAAGTTATACAACATCGGCAGCAACAGGCTTTACGATTACCTATATTTGAAGATGGCAATTTAGCACAGGTATTTTAAGAAAGAAAATTTATAAGTACTAATTATAGTGGTTATAGTAAATACATGTTTTTGTAAATATAAAATACATTATATAACACCCATAAAAATAAATTTTTTAAATTTAGTTTTTAGTCGAGGATGGATTCTCTTTTGAAAATTATGGATTTCAACGATGTTTGATATCAGATAGAGCAATCTGTGCACTTGGAAGCGATACTTGCGATAGAGAAGTAGTAAATAGCTTCCTTGCTCCACAAGGAATGATAATATTACGAGAAGATAGACGAATATCTAATAATCCAAATCTTAAAACATTAGTCGTTAGGTAAGTCAATTTATACGTATTGTCAATTGATTAACTCCAGGAAATACTGAAAAGTTTAAAAACTCTTAAGAAAAATTAAAATAAATATTTTCAATATGTGTGTATGTTGTGTGGTCTATCTAATATTCTTTTTTCAGAAATTATCCACGTGTAACAAATTCGAGTCTTATCCATTTGGCTTTAAATGCATCGAGATTAGAATACTTGGATGTTACTGGTACTTCTGTAACAAGAGATGGTGTCGATTCCTTCAAATCACAAAAAAATAATGTTAAAGTAGTCTCGTCATTTGATGAGACATAGATTACATTTACACGTTACCATTAATTGGGATTATTAACATCTGTAGCTATAATTTCCTAAAATACATGTTTGTTTATACGAAGAGATGTTATTTTATTTCTATTTTTAAAAAATCTTGAAATTTTGATCTTGTCAAAGAAATAATATGCTTTTTATAATTTTATCTTAAGTTAATAATACAGTCATAACAACTCATTTAGCGTTTACACGTGTCTTTAAAATTGGATTTACAAGTCTTTTTATCAATAGATATAACAATAGTGTTACAAAACCGGATTTAACAAGCGTTTATACATTTTCAATAGTTATAATCATTAATGTTATTAAACCGATTAATGGTGACGTGTAAACGTAGTCATAGTTAAGCAAATTAGAAATTAATAATTATCATATCTAGAAATTAATAAATATTTATATTTCATCAATACTTTTCATAATTTAAAAATATAAATATAAATATTAAAAATATAAATACTTTTATATTTGCATACATGTTATACTTCGAGATTAATAAACTATTTTCTATAAATAAATAATTTCAATTAAATATAATTTATTTGAGAAAATAAGACAACCAAAAATTTTTTTTACCAGCTTTTATAGAATTACAGTAAAATATTATAAATATTTTACATACTGTCTATATAAATACTTTCTAGATATCGACTTTAATCTCGAAGTGTTATTAACTATGACATTGATTGTGCGCAATTATTATATCTATTATTATTGTATTTCTTTTGTTACTTTATTTTTATTTATCTTCAGTATTATTACTATTATTTTTTATTTCTTTCTTTCATTATTTTTGTACTATCTATATTATATTTTGACAGTCATGTTAGGTGGTTTTTTAATATTATTTTATAATTAATTTTAATAATAAATGAATAAATAGATAAGTAAATATTATGAATGTATTATTAAGAGATATGAATGTATTATTACAGACAACATTATTATCGTGATTTATGCACGATTAATAAGCATAAATTTATTATTTAATATATCTGGACATCGTGGGTCTCATGTTTGCGCGCGCGCACGCACGAATACACACGTGTTGTATTATATTATTTTAGTCAAGCTTTAAAAATGATTATTATATAAATAAAAAATGATAGATTGTATGTACATTACATGTATTAGATTTTTTGTGAATATAAGGTGCAGAAAACAAATATACATGTTTAACTAGAATTTAAAATGGTATTTTATATAAGTTTTAACATTATATTTTCTAACACTTGTACGAAATATTGACTATGCAAGCTCATAAGATATCTTATGAAAAGAATACTTACTACAGTTAAACTACAGTTTGACGAATACAACTACTTTAATCCAATTTGAAAATATGAAATAAAATTGAGATTGAATCGAATTAATTTACGTTTTAACCATCAAATTAGTACTCTTTAGAAATTTTATTTCTATCAAAAGAAACTAATGTTTTAATTATAAGTTGATTGATTCATATTATATTTATTACATAAAAATTTGTATTGTACAGTGTATAAAACTTAATTCGAAAGAAAAGCTTTAAATCTTATTTATTTCCATTAAAAAATTTCAATGACTTTTATGTGATGTTGACTTTTATGTGAAGAGTTGTATAAATCTCATGTAAGATCAAACTGACTTTATCTCTCGTGTCTCCTTAAACCGATGTCTACAAGAGAGATTGTCTACAAGAGAGCCAAAATTGATCTATCACAGTTAAAGTATGAAAAGAATAACCGACTGTGATTGATTAATTTTGGCTTAAAGCTTGAGTCTTACGCCGTAAAATCTTATTAGACTATTTAAGAAGTATAATTAAATATCACATTATCGTCAACTCGATGTGTTTCCTTTGACTAAACGAAACTGCAGTTTAACAGTTTCAGTTTTGTTCAATTTTAAGCACAAAATATATATTCCAATGAATAGATTTGAACTAGGGTCTGGCGCAATCCAGACTTATGAAGCGAGATAGAGATTATTAAATTTAATCATTTTTAATTTTTCTGAGTGTATTTTGTTTGTAATTGTGAGTCTGTTTTTAACGTTTGTGACAAATTAGTTTTTTTGTAATTAACAATTTTATTTTAGTCATGATGTAAATCGATTTTTATTCGATATTCGACTTTTTAGTAACTTTCAATAATAAACAGATTTTGTTATAATTGATAACAGTAATTAATAGAAACTCGTTTATGATTACAAATATATCAAGCAATGTTACGTTTGTGAATTAATAAATTTCTTGATGTACTTGCAAAATAAGTTTATTTAATAACTGTAGTGTGCACACGCAAAGTATACTCATTTTCAGAGTTTCCTAAAGAGAGTTGACGCATTAAATGATAAAATAAAAATATATTATAAGAAATATATCTAAATTCATTAAACGGTCAGACCTGAATCTTAATGACCAATCAATAAGCTGCGTGCCGACTTGATTGTCGGACTTATTAACGCAGTAAATAAACTGCGTTTTAAAAATATATTACTTTATGAAAAATTATTGGTTTATTAACATGTCATACTTATAATATATTTATAATATATTTACATTACACATTTATATATAGTACTTCAGCAATCTGATTAATCCAAAAAAGAGCAAAAGATTAATCATTATGTTCATATAAAATAAGCTTGCTCTACTCGTTTGTTTGGATAAATCAAGAACAAAGAAAATTGAAAAATCGATAAAATGCAACCCATAAAATTTGGTATTTGTATAAATCGATCATTGAGCAGACATCCATATGTGAACCACTGGCAGGATACTATCAATGAGGCCATTATGACTGGAAATGGTAAACTTTCTGTACTTTTGACTCTTATGACATGTGCCTGTAACAAATTTATAACTATCCATTAACAATACATTAACATGTATATCGTAAATCAGTATGATATTAAAAAGATACCAATTTTCCAATCTATAGTTTCATTACTTTATCTTTTTAATAAGATCTTATAAACACATATAACAATTATTATTATTCTATTTTATACTTACAAGTGATATCAATGGTGATGCAAAGAATAATATAGTCAAGCTGCAACTAAGAAATCCTACATGTTTCTCAGCTAAAACTTTGTCTTTTTGATAAATACTGTAGAGATATACAAGCAAAACCAAACAAATCGCTACTGTAAACTGTTTAATAGTAGTTGACCTTTTTACGTTGTATAAAATATAAATTAATATATAACATATTTGTAGTATTGTTCCAAATATATTTACACATATAATGAATGAATCTTCAATAAGTATTCCATATCTTAGCCATAGACTACAACTGTAATGATAAAAATAAAATTCTAAATTAAAATCACTATTTATACTAATACTGCTTAATTATGTTATAATACATACGACATGAAACATGTCACAAAGGCCAATCCCGAGCTATCTCCAGTTGTACCATTTTTAATATATTTCTTGCATACCAGTCTATAAAAAAATTTATTTGTTTGATAAATAAATCCAATAGTTTACTACTACTATTACTAATAGAGATAAGTCCAAAGCCAAAAGAATAAGCTATATAGTCGAAACATTATATAATGTTTAAACTTTACCATCTAATAAACGAACAAAGTGTACGTCTCGATTTTACAAGCTTCCTCAGTACAATAATTTAAGACATACTAAATAATATAGAAAAGATAGTTAAAAAACATATTTTTAGAAAAGAAATATATACAAAATTTGATATATAAATTTAAATACTTTTAATATTTAAAAACACACACCATTCTTATGAAACCAACCAATATTCTCATCTCTCAATGATAAATAAATTTTTTAAATACCTTTTTAAACATTTGAATTTAAACTTTTTTACTTCTATACTTTTTAGTTATATACAGTATGCTTATCTTTAAAAAAACCTAATATTTACTGATCCTTACAATAAACCTTTGCCATAGTCTTCATGTTGGTTTGGTTCAATTTTTTAATTTTTAGATTTATACTCTTCTTTAAATTATGTCAATACAATCTAACATTAATCTGATATTAATCTTTTCTATTTAGTATGTCTTCTATATTATTCTATATTATTTAATGTCTAAATTATTATGCTGAGGAAGCCCTGTAAAGTCAATGTGTATACATTGTTCATTTACTATTAGACAATAAAGTTCAGTCAAGAATGATGCTTTACATAGTGTGTTCTTTTGGCTTTGGACTTATCTATTATGGACTTATCTATGTAATGAGCTGTTGAGTTGAACTTATATTTTATGAGTAATTAACTATTACTACTACTATTACTAGTAATAAAATGTTTTATAAGATTTAATAAAAAATATATATATTAATGTTAAATATTTAATAAAATGTGCAATTATGTATTAGCTACGCTAAATAAAAAATAAGTAAAATATATAATATAATTATATATGAATAAAAAGATAGTGGATAGTAAATAGTTTCGTAGGAAAAAAATATAAAATATTTAATCATAGATAAAAATAATCATAGATGTAACATTAAATTAAACGTGTTTTAAATAAAGAAAGCATAAATCACACTTTCTAATAATTTTTAAATAAATAAAAAATGAATGTTTAGTAAATTATTTAAGGTTATTATACTATATTACTTACGCGCCAGCTAGAAACTGTAAGATGGTACAAATTGATGCGGATAGTGCAAGTGCATCCTTAATTTCCATCAAAGGCATGGTTTAGAATATGCATTTCTTCCACATTAATTATCATTTGACAATTTGTCTAATTTATCTCGTGCCTCCATGGAGACTAAGGGTGCAAACCCATGTAGCGGAATAGCGTAACGCGGAACGAGAGCGGAACCAATCACGAGCGTTCCGCAGTTTTCGTTACTGTAACGTCCGCCGAATAATTTGTATGACGGACGTTTACAGCTACCGATAGATGGCGCCACTTACACAGAAAATGTGGGGATTTCGGTAATATGGTTTGTGTATTCCCACTAATACTATTAATGCGTGACAGGGCTTGAAAGATTACACAACTGAACTGTGGTAACTAGTGCTGTTTATTGAATGACTGACTAGGACGAAGGTCCGACAAACAGTGAATATCGGTGGTAATATGCGTAACAAGATGGCCGCACCAGGCGTGCCAACATGGTGGACATGAAGTGCCCACAGTACTCCCCCCGGAGTGACAACGAGGTATATAAAATATGTTACGCTATGCTAGATGTTACAGTCACAAAAGTACCTTATACTATGCTTATGCTAAACTTAATTCTACGATCACAGAGGTAACTTATATTATGTTTAACTCTATGAACACAAAGGTAACTTATGCTATGGTTAAATCTAAGATCACAGGAGTGTGTTATGCTGAGATAGTAGTTATAATGTTTTCGTAAACTATACTTAAAATTACGTATATCTGACTTAATATTAGATAACAAACCGTACGCAACAACTTAAAAATTATTTAAAAAATTACAGACGATATAAATATCCTTAAATTACATGTTATTGCGCGAACGTGACCCTGCGCTTAGGTCGCTCGTAAGTTTTAAGCGCTGATTGGGAACTATCACTCAAACTAGACGTCGGGCTTGAATTTGAGTCCGTAACAATTTCCTTACCGCTATCAGGTACGAAGTATGCGGGTTTTAGATTTTCAACAGATACGGTACGCTTGTCGCCGTTTACGTCTATAATAAAATTACGGTCGGAAATGCGCTCGATGACGCGATGCGGACCGGTGTAAGGGCGCTCGAGAGATTTTTTAATACCCCCCACACGAAGGAATACGTGCGTACACGTACTCAAATCTTTAAAAACGAATGCACGTTTTTTGTGTTTGTGCAATACCGGCACCGGTTTGACTTGGCGCATATGCTCGCGAAATTCCTCGACGAACACATGGGGGTCTGGAGTGAAGTCCTCTGGGAGAACAAATTCCCCCGGAATACGTAATGTTGTTCCGAAGACGTATTCGGCCGGAGATGCGCCGGTATCGAGACGGACATGAGTGCGTAAACCTAATAGTACTGTCGAGAGCACACGCGTCCAATTTGCATCTGCATGGCACATGATTGCAGCTTTGAGACTGCGATGCCATCGTTCGATCATGCCGTTGGAGGCAGGGTGGTAAGCGGCAGTACGAATTCTCTGACAGCCAATAAGCTGGAGTAAAGCCGTGAAGAGTTGGGACTCGAATTGACTGCCTTGATCAGTGGTTAACGTTTTGGGAGCCCCGAAGATCGCTATCCAGTTGTCGTAGAACGCTCGTGTGACAGAAATCGCGTCGATTTCTTTAAGTGGAATCGCTACCGGCCATCGCGAAAAACGATCAATCATCGTTAAACAATACTTGTACCCATCTGAGATAGGCATTGGGCCAATAATGTCCATGTGCACATGCTCGAAACGGCCGTCAGGCGTAATAAATTTCTCAGGAGTGAGTTGGACGTGCCGCGAGATTTTTGATTGTTGACAATCTAAACAATTTTTGCACCACATAGTGATATCACGATGCATATTCGGCCATACGTATCGTTGCCGTATGATGCGGTCGGTGACTTTAGCGCTTGGGTGAGCTGCACAATGGAACATGCGAAAGACGCGCTCGCGAAGCGATGCTGGAATGTATGGGCGGATAGCCTCACCGGTTATTTCGCAGTGAAGGGTGGTATGGGTGGGACCCCATTGAATACGTTTCAATGTTAACGGATAATCCGGAGTATCGCGGATAGATTTTAATTCATTGTCGCGCTCTTGCTCTTCAGCTAATTCATTTAACTCAATTTCCACGGGCAACCGGATGGTTTCGGCGCGGGATAAAGAATCTGCCACAATATTCTCGTTACCTGAGAGGTGTGCTATACGCGTTGAGAACTGGGAAATGAATGAGAGTTGCCTCTGCTGGCGAGGCGAAGCTTTGTCAGAGCGTTGCATAAACGCGTAAATGAGCGGTTTGTGGTCTGTGACGATTTTAAAATCGCGACCTTCTAAAAAGTACCGGAAGTATTTAATAGCCTCAAAAATCGCAGTTAACTCCCTGTCATACGCGCTGTAATTGCATTGAGACGGGCTAAACTTGCGCGAGAAGAAAGCAAGAGGTTTCCAGGTATTGTCGAGCCGTTGCTCGAGAACTGCTCCCATTGCAAAATCAGACGCATCCGTGACCAGGCGAGTTTCTGCCTTATCATCCGGATGGAATAGCATGGTGGCTTGGGCAAGATTTTCCTTGCATTTTTGGAAAGCTTGTTCAGCTTCTGGCGTCCAAGAAATGACGCGTTTATCATTCTTTTTGGACTCAAGGAGGTATCCATTGAGTGGTGCTTGAATGCTGGCTGCATTTGGCAAGCTTTTTCGATAAAAGTTTACGAGTCCTAAAAAACGGCGCAATTCTATGATTGTACGCGGTCGAGGAAACTCGGAAATTGCTTTAACTTTGTTAGCTTCAGGTCGACAACCTTCGCTATTGATAATGTGGCCAAGAAACTGTAATTCTGCCTGCCCGAAAAGGCACTTGTCGATATTTAGACGCAGATGAAATTCTTTTAGCCGTTGGAAAACTATGCGTAAGTGACTTTCATGCTCTTCTTTTGTTGTTGACGCAATGAGAATATCGTCAATGAACGCGAAGACGAAATCTAAGTCACCTAGGGCGCGAAATATTAGTCGCTGAAAAGTTTGACTGGCGTTTCTAAGACCGAACGTCATAGAAATATATTCAAATAACCCGAAGGGTGTGATAACGGCCGTTTTGGCGATATCCTCGGGCGCGATTGGAATCTGATGATATGCTTGATGAAGATCAAGCTTGGTGAAAATTATCTTACCCCGAAGGTGGGAAGAGCAGTCGTGGATATGCGGAACGGGGAACTTGTCCGGAACCGTGATTGCGTTGAGTCGACGATAGTCGCCGCAAATTCGCCATGACCCATCTTTCTTTGGGACCATGTGTATTGGGCTTGCCCACGGACTGCTGGAAGGTTTGCAGATTCCGAGGTCAACTAGACGTTTAAACTCGGCTTTGGCTGCTTTTAATTTGTGAGGAGCTAATCTCCTGGGACGCTCCGCCACCGGAGGGCCTGTTGTAACAATGTGATGCTGAACATCATTTTTGGTTGACGAAACTGTTTGTTCGAGACCCGTAATCTCCGGAAATTCTGTTAGAATATGCGCGAAACGCGAGGCGGGTTTGACTGTGCTAACAGTGAAAATTGGCGCTGGCTTGACATTACCTTTGGTGTAAGAATTGAATAACGGATCTATCAGTCTCTGGTTTTTGAGATCGGGCAAGAGACCGTAGTGCTTGATCAGGTCGGCCCCAATGATAGGGTACGGAACCGATGCAATGCAAAAATTCCAAGTAATTGGACGGATACCGAGATGCAAAGTCCGCAATGATTCACCGTAGGTATTAATTTGTGTGTCATTTGCCGCGTAGAGTTTGAAACCACTAAGTTTCTTCTCGGTTCTGTTGCCTACAGGCAATAATGAAATGTCCGCACCGGTGTCGATAAGAAATGTTTCCCCGGTATTGCGATCGCGAACGTGGAGGCGAGCGTTAGAGGATTGATCTACTACCTTCGCCTCAGTGGCAGCAGATCTTATTGTTCCCCCGAGCTGGACTTGGGTTTGGGCCAAGCACAGGGAATTTTGTCAGTACCCTGGCAAGCGCGTGCTTCGGTACCGTACATGTAATGCGCCCAGCAGATCTTTGGACGTCTGCTCTTGGAGCGCTCGCGACTTCTGCTTGGAGAGTCACGATCACGTGACTTTGACCTACTTGGCCGTTGTGCCTGGGCTGTAAGAGCCGTTAATTGTTTTACTTGAGTCGCAAGATCTGTCATCTGTTTAAATTGAGTCATGAGATCCGCCATATTTTTTGTTAATGACTCTACTTTGAGTTCGAGATCAGACGGACGCACCTGCGCGGTAGTGGCGACGGTTAGACATCGCGAAGATTCCTCAGCCGATTCCGCTATTTTATCGGCCATTTTGGCCAGCTTAGAGAGATCTGTGATTTCGGAAGCTATGAGGATGCTTTTGATATGCTGCGGTAAATAATCAAGGAATATTGTCTTTAAAACCGCTTCGTCGCAGCGATTGTCCGGATTTAAATTGCGCAAACGGGTGAGGATCTGAGAGGGCTTCCCAGAGGTGAGAACTTGCCCTTTAAGCAATTTGCGGAGCTGACTTTCGGCCGAAGCCGAGTAATTCTCTATGATTCTACCCCTTAGCTTAGAGTAGAGATCAGGTTGATCAGGCTCCGCGACGAGATCGCGACAACACGCCATAGCCTCCGCATCGAGTGACATGATCACATAATGGGCTTTGGTTTTCTGATCTGAGATGCGCGCGGTGGCGAACGTGGCTTCTACTTGAATGAACCATAAGGTTGGGTCGCTAATTAGAAAAGGTGGAATTTTCGGTATTCTATAAGAATCGACATGTACCACGTTAGAGCTGGCCTGCTCTTGTGTTCTTTGAACTGCCGCTTGAAGAGCAGCTAGTTGCTCCTGCAACTGTTCCACGGCGGAGGCTTCCATAATGCCCGGTTATTGAATTTGTAAATCAAATAAGTACACACGACTGAAGTCGCCACACCGGCAAAACTGAATTTGAAATACGTGTCGATCCTTAAGGTTCGAGATCGCTGTATGAAATACGTGCGTCTACACGCATGCGCGCCGGTAGGATCGCACGAAGTCTTAATTAGAAGAAACACGCTTAGTATACATATACGAGCATGGTCGCGCGGTCACTGGTATGCTAAACCAACCAGCAATATCACTAGGATGGAGAGAGAAAGAATGTGATGATCTAAGAGATCTCGATGTGGTCGGCGCGACGGATCACGCGTTGGTTGCGCGTAGCCAAAAATGACAGGCCAACCAGTAATTGCAAGAACAGGATAATAAAGGATGTGATCCTATACCAGATCTCGATGTGGTTGGCGCGACGAATAACGCACCGGCAGGACACGCGCGAAGTTTGAAATGGCGTCACTGCGACGCGCAACGGGTAACGCTACAGCGGGAGGTGCACGCTGCGCAAAATGGCGTCGCAAACGCGTATTGGATAGCACTTGGCGGGAGTCACGTGACTTTTGAAATGGCGTCAATGCCGCGCGTATTGGATATCACTACGGCGGGACTCACGTGACATATGAAAATGGCGTCGCTACGCCGCGCGTAAAATTAACCGACCGCTGTATCTACGGCGATCGTGTACCTCGCTGGAATCGCTGGTGACGGCGACGACGCTGATCCCACTGGCTCAATCCTGAGGATGATGCAATGCCGCGACGTTGACCTAGGTCCTTGATGGTGGATGCCCTCACCGGTGACGATGTTGCGTCACTTCGTGCCGGACCGCCCCAGATTTTTCGACTCTGCCGTGATGGCCTTCCCTGTATGCCGCTATCGGGAGGCTGCTTCCAGTAAACGATGCCGCCCGGGCTATGGTGCCGGTCGGGAATGGGTGGGATGCGCGTGCGGTCCGAACTGCTCACACGCTGCGTCGCACAAATGTCTTTACGAGCTACTCGCCCACAAGATTTCAGGCTGAGTGCACTGCGACACACCCATGCGCTGGATCACTCAGCTTTTTACAAAGTACTCGCCCGGTGAAACTTCGGGCCGTCGTGTTGCGTCACAACCACGAGACGTAAATGCTTGGATAATTGCACTGCACGCCCGGATCACGTCGGGTACGCTGCCCAGATCACGTCGGGTACGCTGCCCAGATCACGTCGGGGTCACCAATGTGGGGATTTCGGTAATATGGTTTGTGTATTCCCACTAATACTATTAATGCGTGACAGGGCTTGAAAGATTACACAACTGAACTGTGGTAACTAGTGCTGTTTATTGAATGACTGACTAGGACGAAGGTCCGACAAACAGTGAATATCGGTGGTAATATGCGTAACAAGATGGCCGCACCAGGCGTGCCAACATGGTGGACATGAAGTGCCCACAAAAAGGGGATGCGTTGGATATAATTCGCACCAATTTAAACGGATAATATAAGTTAAAATGTAAAATTACTTAAAATTTATATTTGCATGGACGGAAATTGATAATGTTACTATATATTCACAACGACACCTCTAATTGATAACACGTGTCCTTGACGTAATTTTTACTCGCAAACACAAAACTAACGATTTTTCCTTTTTTTTTATATAACAATTTTACACGGACAAAACATGAGGAAAATACACAATCCATGCAGGTATAAATATCTACATTATGAAACCTTACGTAATCCCGTGACTAAATAACATAGCTATAAGTAGATAGTAAACCTAAAATCCCACACATTTGGGAACTCATAGTATACGTATATATATATATATATATATGTTCCACTGAGATTACTAATAAACAAATAACGGGAATATTAACGGCATAAAATAATTATTCTTTTCGAACTCCTTCTTCTCTTCAAACGAGTAGAAGAGACAAAGGAGCTCAGAAGCTGCTTATCTCTAAGGGGAGGTAGAGGAATGTATAACATAAACTACGGCCCCTTGAAAACTTTGCTTAGAGATTCCAAACGTGTGGGACAAAAACTTATAATATTC
Organism: Crematogaster levior; assembly: GCA_901521435.1. Lineage (NCBI taxonomy): Eukaryota > Metazoa > Arthropoda > Insecta > Hymenoptera > Formicidae > Crematogaster > Crematogaster levior. The sequence continues at coordinate 7,291 of CABEGB010001401.1, read as the reverse complement.
AATTTATTACCGTAACCCATTTTAGATAGTAGTAACTTAATTGTAAGGTGCGCTTAACAACAAAATTTTAGAAATAAGATACAGCGTAATACATCAAACGTTCAGGCGAGTACTTGTTTGGTAATTGAGAAAACATTTTAACGAAAAACCTTTTCCTCCCAAGACAATTCATATAAATAATAATATTATAATTAATTTCATATCCTTTGGGAAAAAGATACGGAATTGTTCTTAACACCCCAATATTAAGCGTACACTTAGATACCCCCACTCTGATGTCTCCCTCCGCTTTGTCTCGAAAGAGTGTCACAAAGCGAATAGCGGGCAGTCTCAGTTAGATCCCCGTCAAGTTCAGTCACAAAAAGAAAGGGCTTTTTCCAATATCCGAACACTGTATCGCTGTATCTTGTTAACGCCCTAAATTACTTGGAAGCGACAAATAAAGGAAACTATTGTATTCTACATGGAAAATTGTATCTAAACGGAAGCTTGTGTTGATTCTGAATAAAACTTCAAACAAATTGTAATAATCCCGCAAGCTTAAGGTAAATCTTAACTGTACTCACTTAACTAACACAACACTAGTATTTTCATATCATTAATTCTATTATATGATAATTATAAATCTGATTACATTCTGGTTTATCTTTATATTAGTGTGTTACTATTGGTCATTATTCGGTTATCTTCGCTTTTGCATTATATTACATCTTTTATATATTAACCCCCATTCGTACCGTTTAGTTTATCCATATATTACGTTTCATATACATTGTATTGTTATTTTATCACACTTATACGTTATATTCATCCACGGATGTCGTTAACCATTATTAATAACAACCAGGTTAATTATCATGCTATATGTTCATTGTATTATTTCCCCCCCGTTTCCATATAATAATTCATAGTAGCTTTCATTACCAGGAATTCTTTCTGTCTCTGCCATTATTTGAATACCTTATTTTATTTTGCCACCTTTATCGAAATTCGGTATGTAATTCCCTGTTAATGGTTACTATTCCTCTAAACTAAATTGAATTATTTTTATCATTACTATAAATACATACATATATTTCCTTTCCTCGCACGTTTATACCTCACGACCGCCGGGTCATGGTTAGTACTATCCATTATAATATTATAAAATCACATAACTTCTGGATTCTAATACGTGGAGTGAACGCCGTAATTTCCGCTCGGTTACTGGTTTTGCTCCCTTTTGCAAATCGATGATACGGATGATAGTAATCCGATTGATCGAGTTTTAAGTCAATTATCCCGCGGTTCTCAGCGCCATCTTGGACGTAACAACAGCGCTGAAATAAAACTGGTGACAGCGGTGGGATCGTTTTTTGTCCAACCGCGGAAATCCTCTTATTACTTCCTGAAAGAACAGGTCCATCGGATTTAATCATTTCACCGTGACTAGCTGTATTTTCCCTTTACTTTGCATCGCGTAAATCAAACTGCGCATCAGAATTAAAAAAAAAAAAATTTTTATTCAGAATTTCTTTCAATAATATACATTGTATTTTATACACCTACGTATTAATTTACCGCGCACCACTAATAGCGCGTATTTACATCTTCCCCTTTTGACTTATCGATGGCTCATAACACCCGATCTCAATGTGTCCGCCCCCATGGAATGGATTTAGGTAATCAGCCTTTATCCGAAGCGGAAATGGACGCTTTTAGACAACAACTACACGAAAAGGAAAAATTGCTAAAAGAACAAACCGACGCTTTGATACACCGACAAAAGGAATTTGAGAAGGAACAAAGAAAATTCGAAGAAACCAAAGGCAGCAATGTAGATATTAACAATCTTACGCACGTATTAACCTCTATTCAGAACGAGCTTTCCTCCTTAAAAACTTTGAACGAACAGTTTCTACACCTGGAAAAACGAGTAAATGACCAAAGCAACTTAATTAACAAAACTCCTCACCAAACGCTAGTTGATCCGCCCAACGACAATCCATCAGTTCGAAGCACTACTCAGTTTGGCCTGCCACCACCAACTACATCGAATATTCCCCTCCTACAATCCGGAGCCAACTATCCTAATTCCACTATACGGGACGCATTGGAGCTCGTCCCTAAATACGATGGTCATAATATCTCCGTCTTACAATTTGTAAGGGCATGTAAACGCGCCAAGGAACTCACTCCTCTGACCAACGAAAATCACTTAGTTCGATTATTGAAAAACAAATTGACCGGTCACGCATACTTGGCGGTTGAAGATGAAGTACTTAATACGGTCGATCAACTTACCGATTCTTTGAAACGCACTTTTGGCCCGGCAAGGACTTCGAACTATTACCGGGGACAATTGAGTATTAATTTTAAGAAACCGTCGGAACATATTCTGGATTACATTGGCCGCGTGAAGGACTTACGCAGTGCTATCATTGAAGGGGACCAGAGACAAGTCGGACGACCGCTTAATAGCTACGAAATCGAGCAGATTGATTCTTACACCCTAGAATCCTTCTTCGAAGGCTTACCCCCTGAATTTCGAGCCGAGATACGTATGGAAGGATATAATACTCTTTCCGAGGCTTATAATAAAGCCATACTCATTAATAAAAGACTCGAGCGTGATCGCACTCGACAACGTGATACTAGAATCAATCCTAATCGCACGAATCCATCTAATACCGAAGGAGAGACTCCGCCAGTCTCAATTATGCAACCTGCTCACCAGCAATCCACGACTGGTGACGCTCCATTCCAAACCAAGGTCTGTGCGTATTGCAAAAACTTTGGTCACTTAATTTCCGAATGTAAAAAGAGACAATATAATAACACTCGCGCAAAGCAGCAGGAAAACTCACCTGGCCCTTCGACAACGGGCGCAAGTCAAGGGCTAGCAAAAGCGCGCCCGATGTATCCGATAATAACGGAAGTGCCGGAATCACCGTCATTGAGCTCAGCACCGGCACTGTGCCCACAATCGAACTAATATCACCCTCTTTCCGGGGCCCAATCGCGCTGATGCTTGACACAGGAGCTCAACCAAACATTATTAAGACTGATGCCCTGAGTCACGAGGTATCTATTGACAAGACACAGATTCTGAAATTAAAAGGTATCACTGAAAACGTTGTGGAAACTCTTGGAATCGCATACGTTTACCTGTTTAATACACCGATAATCTTCCATGTTGTAGCTGACGACTTCCCTATTGTACAACAGGGAATCTTGGGAACCTCTTTCTTTACTAAACATCATGCACGTATAGATTATGGCACCAGTTGCGTCACCTGGAAACGACATAAGATACCTTTTAAAACGACCGAAAGTGTCGTAATACCGCCGAGATCCAACATCGCTTTTACGGTTAAAGTTACTAAACCAGAGGTGAAAGTCGGATATTTACCACGAATGTACATAAAGGACGGAGTTTTCCTAGGAAACTCCCTTGTCACCTGCATCAATGATAAAGCATATATTCGGGTTATTAATACCACTGAGATTGAACTAGAAGTCCTCGTTCCTACTGTTCGATTACAAGAAGTTACACAAATAGCCGCTACTAATGAAGGAAATCACACTAATCTAGTCGACGCTGAATCTATGACCTCTGATTCTTGCCATCCTAGTGATGGATATCTTAAGGAGTCCAAGGATGGACATTCCATGCAAAATTCTACTTCGAAGATCTCTGAATCTACTATATCATTGCCTCCACCTGTTCTAGAACAGGAAAAATCTTTAGGCAATATTAACTTTGCGAATTCTAATTCTTCTATATCTTCGCCTTTTGTAGGCTCGAAATCGATAAATCACTCGGATGAGCTAAATCTAATTCCTCATCCCAACGCCGAATCAGAATTGAGAGCAAACCAAATCATTAAGCTCCTTCGTTTAGATCACCTGAATTTCGAGGAAAAACGAAACGTATTATCCCTCGTAAAGCGTCATCAAGATCGTTTTTACTTACCCGACGATCCCTTAGGACAAACTACTCTTACTTCTCACAAAATCCCTACCACCGACGACTTACCTATAACTACAAAACAATATCGATTTCCGCCCATACATAAAACGGAAATCGATAGTCAAGTTTCCCAGCTACTCTCAAACAACATAATCAAACCCTCAATTTCACCATACAACTCACCTGTATGGGTGGTTCCCAAAAAGGCGGATTCACATGGTAATAGAAGATGGAGAATGGTAATAGATTATCGAAAACTCAATGAAAAAACCACCGGAGATGCCTATCCTCTTCCAAATATCTCTGATATTTTGGACCAGCTTGGAGCAGCCAAGTATTTCTCAGTCCTTGACCTCGCTAGTGGGTTTCACCAAATTCCCATGGATTTGTCGCACGCTCACAAAACGGCCTTTTCAACGCCCCACGGACACTACGAATTTACCCGGATGCCGTTTGGACTCAAGAACGCGCCTGCAACGTTCCAGCGTCTAATGGATCAAGTCCTTTCCGGTTTACAAGGAGCAGAACTTTTTGTCTATATGGATGATATCGTCATATACGCCAGCTCATTGCATGAACACGATATTAAAATACGGAAACTAATGGATCGATTGCGTTACGCCAACCTATTACTCCAACCTGAGAAATGCGAGTTCTTGCGGCACGAAGTTGGATATCTAGGCCATATAATTGGTAACGATGGAGTTCACCCAAATCCAGAAAAGACAGCTGCCGTAAAAAATTTCCCTATTCCCAGGAGCGCCAAAAACATTAAACAATTTCTGGGACTCGCGGGTTACTACCGCCGTTTCATACCTAACTTCTCCGGAGTAGCAAAACCATTAACTAGTCTTCTCAAAAAGAATGTCACCTTTAAATGGACAACCGAACAACAGGAAGCATTCGATCTTTTAAAAACTATGCTCTGTGAACAACCCATTCTTCAATATCCGAATTTTGCAAAACCATTTATACTCACCACCGATGCATCAAATGCAGCCATTGGTGGAGTTCTTAGTCAAGGCACGATCGGACAAGACCTTCCTATATCTTACGTATCCCGCGTGATGAACTCTGCCGAAATGAATTATTCAACCATTGAGAAAGAACTTCTAGCCATGATATATTGTACACACCATTTTAGACCATATTTGTATGGTCACAAATTTTTCCTTGTCACTGATCATCAACCACTCACATGGCTTTATAAAGTCAAGGACCCCACTTCAAGACTCATGAGGTGGCGTCTGAAGTTGGAAGAATATAATTATGAAATCATTTATAAACCTGGATCCGCTAATCATAACGCTGATGCACTCTCCCGAAATCCCCAAATACCAGCCATTGCACATTCACCCTCATCATTACCCGTCAAGATCGTCGAATGCATATCCTTAGACACAGACTCAAATCCGCCCTCACCAACTCCGAGTCAATTTGAAACCGTTAGCGAACACAGTGAGCAATACCAACTCCAACTTCCCTTCCTTTCTTCTGCCGCGCCAGAAGATCTTGACCCGGAAGAAAGTTTTTTACCATTCAATGCTCCCACCAAGGAAACCGCAACACGACCATCTCCCGTAGACGACAGTGACTCAGAGGGACCTACCATCAGATCCGATTCCACCGATGAAGAAGATGATGAAATAATGTACCAACATCTTACACAAGCCAAGATACAAACAAACCGAGACAAGTTGTCTATTCAAAGGGATAATATTGTCATATTAGTAACCGTTGATGGACATCCATTCGACGATGGGGCCAAAGAACTCAACGAATTGAACAAAATTCCACCTTTGATCGATCTAACTCTTGGCCGTGCGCGAGTATTCCCCCGCGACATCAATAGGAAAAAATTGATAGTATTACCCATAAAGGAAAGACAAACCACCATAACCGATTGGGATGTACTTCAGGAAGGCATACGTTCCTTGTTAGATGTCGCGACCGAACTCCAACTAACTTCTTTCAGTATAGCAAAAACTCAGATGCTCGATGACATACCCTGGCCCTTAATCTCCGAAGAATTGCAAAACGTCTTTGACCATAGGCCGGTCATCATTACTATTTGCGAGGGTCTGACTATAACCCCCCCCAAGAAGAAAGATCAAACATCATCAGTGAATATCATAGATCTGCTGTGGGTGAGCATAAAGGAGTAACTAAGACCTTTCTCAGGATCCGTCAAAATTACTATTGGAATAACATCAAAGCTCAGGTTCAGGAATTCATACGGAATTGTCGCGAATGCCAATTAAAAAAGTTAGTGAGACTTAAAACAAGGCAACCAATGGTCCTTACGGATACGCCCGGATCTGCATTCGATAAGATAGCAATGAACGTAATGGGACTTTACTTTAGCTAACGGAAATAGATACATATCCTAACCGCTAGAACCTCTCATAGTGAGCCAATCGCCGTTCCCTGGAAGTTCAAATATGTCTTTACTTTAGGCTTTATTCAGCAATTTTAATATTTACGACTGGATATCTTGAGCAATCTAATAGTCAAGAAACTTTAATTTTTAGATTACTAATAGAAGAATAAGCTGCCAGTTGTTTTAAGGTCAGTATTTTCAGTACCTCCTTATACTGGTGTGGATGGATTAGTTCTATTTTCATTGAATGCCAAGAAGATGAGCTGTCATGCAAGAGTGACAATGGGGATGATTGTCAGAAAGAGCAACATTTCCTTACAACTCCAGCGTCCACGAGGCACTGGTTACACCACACGACTAATATTGGAAGAAGCGCAAGGTTATCAGTTGATGAAAACGAAACCAAGACATACAACACTGTTGCTTGAACTCTTCAGTCGCATTCACGAAGCTTTGTCAAAGCAGCAAAGAAATGTTTGAACAATCAAAAACTCATTAAAAACGCTGTGTATTATGACAGAAATTCAAATCCGATCATTTCAGACAGACGACCACACATGTTTATGAAAACAGAAAAATCTAACAGTTTCGGGCGATATTCTAGACACCTTACAAAATCCTGAGAAATCCTTGATCACGAGAACCATACCCAGGTCAATTTAAAAATACTTAAATGTGGGTTAAGCCTTGTGAAAACTAAGACTTCTCACATCTTGACCTGTTTGACTTTGTTGAAATTAATGATGAAGATATTCGATCAATGAATCTGTATGTATGTGTTGGTCTTGTCTGCTGCACCCGGCGCTTTCCCGATCGTCCGGACTTCTTGACCATGACGTGGAGAAGACTTCCCAGCTTCAATGTAACAACGATATAACTTCTGGTCTGGGCACAGTGTGCCACCCTACACCCTTCTGTTATTCCGATTTTCCCTCCGTATACATTCAACTCCTCCAAAT
>CABEGB010001400.1:0-79274 GCA_901521435.1 Crematogaster levior | reverse complement strand
TACGATTACAAAGTACATAATACTTACCATTGTAATCTTTTATTATTAATAATTATTATATTATTTTATTTTATTAATTATGAACACACATTTCACGTACAAAGTATGTTCATAGATTTGACACTGAGAAGTAAACCTACGGAGGTGTCACTCACCGATTTTAATGAAACTTTGCATGTTTGTAGAACTTCGAAAAATATTGGACACGTATTTTTTTTTATCGGCAAAGGTCCACTCTGAAGGGTGAAAACTACCCCTTAAAGATAAATTTAACATATGGTGAAATAAGTTGAAAATTTTCAAAATTTGCAAAACTTTTCAAGAATAACGTGCGAAAGGTGAGAGGCGAGGGGACTCACTGTAAAAAAGCACCCCGAAAGGTGAGAGGCGAGGGGACTCACTGTAAAAAAGCACCCCGAAAGGTGAGAACCTTGTATCAACACATTTTTTGCAAAAATTATTAATTTTAATGTATATAGCTGCCATATTGGGTCAGCCATTTTGAATTTCATACTTTTGACATAAGATTTAGTTTCAGCGACCCCAAAAACCCCCTAAAACATTTTACTTTTGAAAATTTTCAACTTATTTCACCATATGTTAAATTTATCTTTAAGGGGTAGTTTTCACCCTTCAGAGTGGACCTTTGCCGATAAAAAAAAATACGTGTCCAATATTTTTCGAAGTTCTACAAACATGCAAAGTTTCATTAAAATCGGTGAGTGACACCTCCGTAGGTTTACTTGTGAGAGTGAATGCGTTCTAATATTGTTCAGAATCGGTCAGAAGCACACTCCGACTCTCCTCTCAAGCAGAGTCGAAAAGTGTCGATTGAGTTCGAATGAAATTGTAAATGGAAAGCGACGTGTGTCGATTTGTGTCAGAAGTGTCGACTGTGTTCTCTAAAAGGAAAGCAGCCTATGAGAGAGGCATAATGAAATTACCTTCAAAATGGCAACAAGTTATTGAACAAAACGGTGCATATTTGATCTAAATCGGATCATTTTAACTACGCTATAAAGCCTTCAATTTAATGCAAAAATATTGGATTTTTTTTTACTACACCTTATATATCCGCCGGTGGTAGGTGGTGCGGCGTATGGTGGTTGGTTTCCGAGAAGCTTCCGACGGCCGCGTATTGTCATTCCTTACTATTGTTCTCGTCGGCAGCTTTTTGGCTCTCATCCAACGGCGCGAGTTTCAGGTCTTTTATGTGGATGTGTCGATGCCACCAGCCCCGCGTGTCGTGCAGATCGACAATAACGGGTGATACTATTTTCCGCATTTTCATCGGTCTGCTATACCGGGGCGCAAGCTTGGCGTTAAAGCCCGTTGCCTCTTTCAAGAGGGGGTACTCCCGTTTCCATACGAGATCCCCAATGCGGGGTCTCCAGTCCCGGCTTCGCAGATCATAATACCCCTGCTGTCGCTGGAACGCCCGAGCCATGTTAACCCGGACGACCTCGAAGCGTCCTCCAACTGCCGGCGGAGCTGGTGGGGACTGGCTTCGGTGGCTGGGCGGCGGTCGTCCGGGTGTGGCAGGGTGGTTTCTCGGCCGTAATTTAGATACGCCGAGGTGTATCCGATGGCCTCGTGTCGCGCCGCGTTGTAGGCGAATTGCAGGGGGCCAAGCTTCTCGTCCCAGTGGCAATGGTTTCTTCCTGTGAACTGGGCGATTGTTTTAATGGTACGGTTGGTGCGCTCCACTAGGTTGCAGTGTGCAGCGTGCACTGGTGTGGTCCGATGACGGATGTTGAGCGCCCGGAGAGCTTCGGCCAGTTGGGTCGACTTGAGCTGTGTCCCGTTGTCCGAGATGATCCACTCGGGGCATCTGTTGCGGTAGACGCCGATCTGCGACAGAATCGCCTGGGTGACGGCAGGGGCGGCGGTTCGGCGTAAACGCTTCAATTCGATCCACTTGGTGAAACGGTTTTGCATCACCAATAGCCAGGTGCGCCCTTGGTTGGAACGGGGCAGGGGGCCGATCAGGTCCAGCGTGACCTGCTGCCACGATCCTTTGACAGGGGTCGTGTGGAAGTTCCCCGCTGGCCGGGTGTTTGCGGCCTTGTGCCAGGCACGACGGGCACTGGCGCACGTACCGAGTGATATCCCGGAACATGCCCGGCCAGTAGAAGAGGCGCGCCATCCGGGCGATTGTTTTGGCCACTCTGAAGTGTCCGGTAGTAGGGCCTTCGTGGTGCCGCTCCAGGACTTGCTGCCGCTTTTCTTTGGGCACGCACCATTTCCACTGGACTGCCGGGTCGACCTCCCGGAAATCCGTGTCATGTAGAATATGCTGGAATAGACGGCCGTGCCGGAGTTGGTAGTCGGGGAAGTCGGTGGGACGTCGGGCCACGTCCTTTCGGAGTAGGTGGTACCAGGTACACTTGGCGCCGGTTCGAGTAGCGCAGACTTCGGGCTGGCGGGAGAGGGCGTCGGCCATTTTGTTCGCGCTCCCCTTGCGGTACCGAATGTCGAAGTCGTACCCTTGTAGTTCAAATAGCTAACAACCCAGGTGACCGGTCGGCTCTTCTAGCCGCTGGAGCCATTTGAGAGACTGGTGGTCGGTCAGCACGGTGAACGCATAGCCCTCAAGGTATCCCCGCATCTTCCGTATTCCCCATACCACGGCGAGGCACTCCAGCTCGGTGGCGCTGTAGTTCTTTTCGGCCCCGTTTAGCGTGCGGCTGGCGTAGGCGATCACGCGTTCCCCCTCCTCTAGGTGCTGGGTGAGCACGGCTCCGAGTCCGTCGCGGCTGGCATCCGTTTGGAGGACAAACCTCCGAGAGAAGTCGGGGCAGGCCAGTACCGGGGTCGTGGTCAAGGCATTCTTTAATCTCTGGAACGCGGCATCTTCGGGGGCACCCCAGGTCCAGCGGACCCCCCCCCCCTCGTGGACGCCACCTTGTCGTGGTGAGGGGGCTTAGGGAGGGCTCCTCTGATCCGTTGGGTCAATGGTGGTGGTTCCAACCTTCACCATTGGCCCGACGGGGAGGGGTCCTCCTGACTAAGAGCGTCCAAGGAGCCCGGCTTCCCTTTAGGGACTTAGAATTTTCTAAGTCCCATTGTCGGTAGGGGTAGGCGGCCCTGAGTGCAATCGCCCGGTTTGGCCGGAACCGTTAGGAGGGCATTAGTCCTCTACCGGCCGTGGGGTGCTGGGTGCTCCCAGCTTTCTGGGTGCCTGTCGTCCGGTGTTCCGGGCGGCAGGCGTCCCAGAGGGGGGACCGGGTGTTCCTGGTCAAAACCGGGTGTTCTCGCGTCCGGTGCTCCGGGCGCGGGGACACTCGGCGGGGGGACGTGGGTGCCGGTCCACCGGTGTCTGGGGCTGACCAATCCCTGCCCAGTCCTGGGTGGGGGGAGGTGCGCCCCGGCATCGAGGAAAGCGGCGTCCCACAGTGCATAAGCTCCACCTCTCCTCCCAAACGGTTCCAGGGGGCGGCCTTGGAGTACGCGGGAGTGAAGTGGAGGGACGGGCCGGTGGTGTCCCGGAACTCTCGGGCCCACCGGGCTGGGCCGTTCCAGGCCGCACTGACGTATTCCGAGGTCGGGACTGGAACGGCGGAGAGAGCCAGTTTCTGGCTCTGGTGCCCGGGCCGCTCGGACGTTTTCGAGGTCGGGGCCGGGCACGGGTGGCAAGGCCTGTTAGGCGGCGCTGCCCGGTGTGTGTGTGTGTGTGAGAGAGGTGCGGTCGGCCCCGGTGGATATTCCCAGGAGACTAACCAAGGGGGGAGTAGTAGCCCCCCGACCGTGGCGAGCGGTGAAGTCAGTACCTGACCTCTGCGGGGGAAGATACGGGTGCGTAAGTCCAGGCATCGTCAATAAGTCCTGGCAAAAACCGTCTGAACCCGTATGTTCAACGTGGGAGAACCGCTCCCGTCTCGCTGTACGGAGCCTATCCTGGGGTTGAAGCCGGGTAACCAGGCGCACGTGTGGAGGGGCGCGTGGCTAGCGTCCCCTCATACCACTGCTGGGGGTGGATTTCCCCAGCACCGTCTAGCCTGAAGCCGGGGTATGCGCCGCTCGGATCGGTAGCGCCCCGGTGATAGGGGTGACGTTAAACCTCTCTCATCACTATGGCGCGGGCCTACCCCGTAATATTTTTTGTAGAGCCACCACGTACGGATAGGGCTAGCCACCCGACAAACCGCCTCTCGGCTTCCGTACGCTTAATTAGGGTTCCTTTCCGGCGGGGATAGATGCCTCACCGCGGTGAGGCTCCCATGACGGGCGAACCGCCGTAAACCTCATTACTTTATGATATGGCTTCAAAACAAATTACAAAAGCTTTAGTAGTGTCTGTGGAAGATATTCTCGCGACTTCGGTCGAGGGTAGGACCTATGCAGCTCTGGCTGCGGACGCTAGAAGAGTGGTAGGTATAGCAGGGACCCCTCCGTTGTGGGCCACCTTGCCGTGGTGGAGGGGCTCCCCCAGGAAACTCTCCTGGGGGTCTAAGAGCTCACACATGGAAGGAAAACCATGTTAAAAAACCCGGGCAGGTCGGGTTCGTGAGGAGGGTTATCCCAGCCGACCTAGGAGTGGAGTCTCCGATATAACCTCCCGTGGAAGACAACCACGTTAAAAAATTACATTTTTATGAAGAATGACGACCGTAAATAAGATGAACTTACCGCCCCAGGGGTCTCGGAGCCCCAGGGGTCGGCGCGGGGGGGGTAGTGTCCCGGCCCCTCCCGTGTCGTCATCGGACGACGGGCGGTGCGGGGGGTGCGGCGCAGGCCCCCCGCACTATTATGCGGCTGCGGCCGATGGTGAGGCGTTCCGGACCTTGGTCCGGAGCGTATGTAATTGGCTCCTCCATTTAGTGGGGGAGCCTTCTTCGAGGGGTTTCTGCCCTGGGGGTTCTGTCCCCCAGGGCAGTCCGGGAGGCGTAGGCCCGGTTCCGCCCGGGACCTACGCCTCGGCTGTCAGAGGTAAAGGGAGGCCTGCGTCCCGTTCCGTCGGGACGCAGACCTCCCCGGAGGTAAGTGCCCCCCCCCAGGTGCTTCAAGTGCCTGGGGCGGGGGCACATTCGCAGATGGTGCCCGTCCGCCGTCGACCGGGGCAGTTCCTGCCTTCGGTGCGGCGGGGACGGGCATCATGTGGGGGCGTGTGCGGCGCCGGCCGCACACTGCCCCCAGTGTGCCGACGCGGGGCTACCCGCCACCCACCGTATTGGTGGGAGCGGGTGCCCCGTGGTCCCTCCCCGTCGCGGGGGAGGGAGGAGGAAGAGGAAGAAGGGGAAGGGGGCTTCTCCTCCTTCCCCGGCTGTTCTTGAGGTGGGGAGGGGGGCTTCATCCCCCTCCCTGATTGTCCCTGGGGAGGGGCCTCCGCCTCCGGTTGGGGCGACCCCCCCCCAGGCGGATGTATCCACGGAGGTCGTCCCCGTGGCTGGGCTTACTCCCAGTCCGGGGGGGGGCCTCCGTGGCGTGTTTACCCTCCATGGATCCCCCATCTGGGGAGTCCATGGAGGTGGTTGAAGGAAACGGGGGAGGGGAGGAAGCTCCCCTCCCTCGTAGGAGCTCTAGGAAGCGGGAGAAGAACTCCCCTCCAATCTCGGATGGCGGGGGGGAGGCGGGAGTTGCTGATCCTAAGCTCTCCCGCCTCCTCCCAACGGTCAGCCTTAGTAGGCTGTCCGATAGGGAGGTTGGGGTAGGGCCCCCTCTGGACCCTGCCCCAGTAGATGTCAAAGATTCCTCTGGAGCTGTCGAGGCCCAAGGGGAGGCGGAAGAGGAGGATGAAGAGTGGGAGGTTAGGCCGGGGGATATTCATGTGGGCAAAGATCGGTACGTAGTGCCGGAAGAGTTCAGGGAATTCTCCTCGGACCATTTTCCTCCCCTCTTTAAAGCTTGGAACCCGACGAGCGAGGATCATTTGGCCTTCAGGGATAGATATTTGGCTGCCCGTAAGGCATTCCTGTTGTCGGGGAAAAAACCTGATAGGTCTAAAGAGGCAAGAGACGCCTTCATTAGGAAGGTGACTCGGCGCCTAGAAAGGTTAAATAAATAACTGGGGGGAGACTTGTCTCCCCTTAGTTAGTTAGGGACTAATAGGGGCGATTGGTGGCGGGGGCCCCCAATCGCCCCTAGCCCCATTCCATCAGGGGGCGGCCCCCCCTTAATGTCTTTAAGGGGGGGCGGGGGAAGGTTGTGGTGACCCAACCTTCCCCGGAGTTTGGTAAATTTTATTTTGGGGGGGATTATTCCCCCCCCAGGATAGGGGCTATTATAGCCACGCCCGAGGGAGAGCCGGACGAATGCTTTTTGGCGATACCCGGCTCTCCCTCACTATGGGCAAGGAAGGTCACCCCCAGGGGTTTTAGTGGGTATGCCGGAGGGGAACTTCTTTCCCCTCCGGTGAGTCCCACATAACCCGCAGAGGTCCCCCCGGACCTCTCGGGTATCCATAAAGGATTTCCCCTGGGATAACAAAAAAAAAAAAAAAAAAGGTATAGCAGGGACAGCCGATGAACCCTTCCCCCTGCTGGACGAAGAGATGACAACTGCCGCGCCGTCGTCGAAGGATCCTCAGAAGTCGGGTCCTCTCCTCTCCAAGAGTGCACTGAAGAGGAGCTTGGAAGTGGCTGGGAGTCGAGATGCCTCACCGGAGGGGCGTGACTCCGATATCTCGGTGGCGTCGATGGCTACGACCGTCTCGATTGCGCCGACGGCATTGAAAGCCAAAAAGAAGAAGGGCCGTCCTCCAACTACGGGGGAGTATGTTGGCAGGACCGCGGCGATAGAGGAGTTCGCGCGTGGAGAGTGGGAACTCCTCAAGCTGCAGGCGGAAAGAGAGCTCGCGGAGTTCCCGTCTGAGGCGAGACAAACGAGGACGTCGAGAGCAGCCCTGGTCGCTGGCTTGGGTGCCAACAAACAGAATGCTGCAACCAGACAGAAACGAGGATGCCAGAAAACTTAGTCTAGCAGACCTACAAAACCGTGTCCACACGGATGTAGAGGTGGTGCGGAAAGTAGCATTAAAATCAGGGCATTTGCAAGGCCCTTACGTGCGTGCCCTGAAACTGGCGGCTGACTCAATTATTGAGTCAACGGAGGTTCTGGCTTCAACTTCTCGAAATGAGGAAGTAAAGCGACTCGAGAGGGAAAATGAGAGCTTGAGAAAGGAACTCAACAATATGAGAAATGAAATTAATGCCTTGAGGGAGGCGGTGGGGGAAATAAGATCGGGTTTGGCGAGGTCCGGAGTTTCTCAATCCTCACCTTCCTCGCAACATCTCCCATGCGTGAGCACCTTGCAAGACGGAAGGGACCATACGCCTACCGAGCTGTGGTCCCATAGCGTTTAAGGGTCCAGACTGATGACACCGGTTACCTCGAGCGGGACCGTGAGCAATAGAAACACAGAGGGGTTGGTGCGCGCCATCATGTCCCAAGTTGGAGAAATGGTGAATGCACGATTCGAGGCCATAAAGGATCGGCTAATGCCCGAAAAACGGCTGAGGCCACCGCTTAGTGTGGATAAAGAGCGGGAGCCACAGCAGCAGCAGAAGCAGCAGCAGCGGCTCCCCCAAACGAGGGCGAGAACAGGACAGCAGCAGCAATCCTATGCGGCTGCGGCTGCTGCAGTTAAGGCCCCCCCGGCAATCCACACAGGGAAAAGCCAATGAGAAAGGCAGCAAGACGGTGACTACGACCGTCCTGGGTCCGGATGCCAAGTCACGTAAGAAGGGTAAGCAAATTAGCGTCCAAACCCCTATTCCCGCCTCGTTTCCGGCTGCGGCCATCGAGACTGGGAAGTGGACTAAGGTGGAGAGCGGCAGGAAAAAGAAAAAGAAGGTGGAAAAAGCCGCAAAAGCCAGCAGTGGGGGAAGAGCAACGGCAACTGTGCCAACAGTTACTGCAAAAAGTGGTAATGCTGGCCAGACTAAAGGGAATGGTAAGGTGAAAACCAAGATCCGCACTCCGAAAAATCCCGCGGTCATTCTGACGCCCACGATGGCCAACATAACAAGGGCCGAAATTCTTACGGAGGCGCGTCAGAAGGTAAAGTTGCAGGATATTGGAATCCCCTACGTCCGCCCCAAAATCGCAGCTACGGGGGCGGTCATACTGGAGATTCCAGGAGAAAAGAGCAAGGAAAAGGCAGATGTCTTTGCCGAGAACCTGCGTGTGGCTCTGGCTGGCAGGGACGTGAAAGTGACAAGACCGGTCAAGACCGCTGAGATGAGAGTAAGCGGTCTTGACGAATCGGTCACAGTGGAGGAACTGACTGCCGCATTGGCCATAGCAGGAAGATGTGCGGCAGATGAAATAAAAGTGGGGAATATCAGGCGTAATAATGTTAGTCTCGGGTCTGCCTGGGCCAAATGCCCAGTCGTTGTGGCCAAGAAGTTGGCCGACGCGGGCAGAGTTACAGTGGGATGGGTGGCAGCGCGTGTGGAGGCGCTAGCTGCCCGTCCCATGCAATGCTATCACTGCCTGGACAGGGGGCACACACGTGCAAAATGCACAGCCCCCCTCGACAGGAGCGATAGATGTTACAGGTGTGGGGTCGCAGGCCACACAGCAGGCGGGTGCGTGGCCAAGCCGGAGTGTCCGCTTTGTAAGGACTTGGGACGTCTGGCTGGCCATCGCCTGGGGAGTGCGGCATGCGCTCCCCCAAGAAGGAGGAGGGTGGCGTCGACTGCTCCGGATACAATGGAGCAGAAGGCAGCTTCGGTGATAGAGCCAAAGCCTATGCCGAAAAGGGTGCAACGAGCCGCCGGCGCGGATACGTCTGTGGCCCCCCAGGCTGTGGCAGAGGTGGAGATGGGAGAGGGAGCGACAAGTTGGACATTGCCGCTCCCTCCCACTGCTGATAATGTGGGGGTTCCGCCGGAGGAGGCGATGGATGTGGTCCGGGACTAATGGCCCCCACAACTTATCGCCTCCTCCAGGCGAATCTTAATCACTCCGCCAGGGCGCAGGATCTTTTTATGCAAACCCTGGCGGAGTGGCGGATTGGGCTGGCGGTAGCGGCTGAGCCATATTACGTTCCCGAGCACAGGTCCGACTGGCTCGGGAACGCACAGGGCTCAGTCGTTATCGTCGGTGTGTGCGCCACGGACGCCCCGCCCCTCACTCTTCGAGGGAGGGGTGATGGCTTTGTGGCTGCACAATGGGGGGAACTGGTGGTTGTCGGGGTGTACTTTTCCGCGAATAAGAGCCTCACCGAGTTCGAAGAATTCTTGGATCGGGTGGCGATCACTGTCGTTGGATCGTTGCCCGGCCGGATCGTGGTCATGGGGGACCTGAACGCCAAGTCGGCGCTCTGGGGTTCCCCTGTGACCGACGTCAAGGGCGAGGCTCTGTCGGACTGGGCAGCGGGGCTGGGCCTCAGTATTTTGAATCGAGGCTCAGTCCAAACGTGCGTCAGGCAGCGGGGGGGGTCCATAGTGGACGTTTCGTTCGCTTGCCCTACTGCCGCACGTCTCGTGACGAAATGGAGGGTCGAGGAGGGGGTGGAGACACTGTCGGACCATCTATATATAAGGTTCGATATCTCCACCTCCACACCCTCGACCACTCCACGCTGCCCAGGGGCGACACCCCGGCAGCCCAGATGGGCGCTGAAGCGTCTAGACAAAGACGCTCTGATGGCAGCCGCCATCGCCGTTGCCTGGCCGGAAGTTCCGGCCGGGCACGACGGGAACGAGGAGGCGGCCTGGCTCCGCGACGGCATGACCCAGGTTTGTGATGCGGGCATGCCGAGTGCCAGGCCGATGAAGCCCCATCGTAAGGTGTACTGGTGGAGCGAAGAAATCCGAGGCTCCGGGCGCTATGCGTCCGGGCCAGCTGCCAGAACATCCGTCACCGCAGAAGAAAACGCGGTGACGCGGCGATGGAGGCAGGTCTGTATGAGTCGTACGTTACGGCGAAGAAGACTCTGCAGACTGCCATCAGGGATGCCAAGACCCGAGTGTGGGAGGAGCTGATGGAGACTCTGGACACTGATCCGTGGGGGCGTCCATATCGCATAGTGCGTAATAAATTGCGCCCATGGATGCCCCCGATCACAGAAAATCTTCATCCCCGGCTCCTGGAGGACACCGTTGCTACCCTCTTCCCTCCTGCTGAGGGAGAGGGCTGGAGTCCTCCAGGCGGGATAGGGGGGCAGGACCGCTGGCTGTTGAAGCCGGCGAAGCAGCCCTCCCCGTGCCGGGAATCTCCCACGAGGAGATGGCCGGGGCCGTCAGGCGTATGGGAGCGAAGAATATCGCTCCCGGTCCTGACGGCATACCCGGCCGTGTATGGGTCTTGGCCCTCAGCGTCCTTGGGGAGCAGCTCAGGCTCCTTTTTGACAAGTGCCTGAGTCGCGGCCAGTTCCCCCGGGCATGGAAGGAGGCCAGGTTGGTGCTCCTGCGTAAGGCAGGGCGCCCCGCGGACAGCCCATCCGCGTATCGCCCGATATGTTTGCTGGACGAGGCGGGCAAGCTGCTTGAGAGAATTATAGCTGCCCGCCTCCGTCAGCACCTATCCACGTTGGGCCCGATTTGGCGGACTGCCAATACGGGTTCCGAGAGGGTCGATCGACGATTGACGCGGTCTTACGCGTCAAGACCCTCTCGGAGGAGGCCGTCTCCCGGGGCGGGGTGGCGTTGGGGGTGTCATTAGACATCTCCAACGCCTTTAACTCCCTGCCCTGGGAGTGTATATTGGGGGCACTCAAGTACCATCGGGTGCCCCCATATTTGCAGTCCGTCATTGAGGACTACTTCCGGGATAGGTGCATTGTATACACCGGGCGATACGCGGCCCCCCATCAGAGGATGATGGAGAGGGGGGTCCCGCAGGGGTCGGTGCTAGGACCCCTGCTATGGGACATGGGATGTGATTGGGTCCTGCGGGGTGCACTCCTCCCGGGCATTGACAGAGTCTGTTACGCGGATGATACATTCGTCATTGCCCGGGGGGAGGACTGGAAGTTGGCGAGCCGACTAGCAATGGTTGGGGTGATACTAGTGGTGCGCCGCATCCGGATGCTGGGGCTGGAGATTGCGGTCCACAAAACCGAAGCCATTTGATTTTGTGGACCGCGGAGGAGGAAGCCTCCTCCTCAATACACCAGCATTCGGATAGAGGGAGTCCGCGTCGAGGTGAGGTCCTCACTTAAATATCTGAGCCTCATCCTCGACAGCAGCTGGTCGTTCAAAGAGCACTTTGCCGCAATGGGCCCCCGAGTCAGAAAGGAGGTGGCCAATTTCGGCCGCCTTCTGCCTAACCTCGGGGGTCCAAGGGATGGATGCCGCCGCCTCTACGCGGCGGTCGTAAGTTCAATCGCGTTGTACGGTGCCCCCGTGTGGCACAGAGAGCTGAGGGCCAGCAGCAGAACCGCCATATTAGCGGTTCAAAGAACGCTGGCCCTCCGCTTAGCACGGGGGTACCGGACCGTCGCGTTAGAGGCGGCACTGGTGGTGGCCGGACAACTCCCTTGGGATGTCCAGGCCGGAGTCCGCGCGTCTATGTATGAGTGGCGCGCGCGGCTCCGTGCCGGGGGAATCCGGCCATCACCAAAAGCGATTGCGGCAAGGCACGACCAGCTGCGGCAGCGCGCAGTCGAGAGATGGAAGGACGAGTTAGTCCATTGTAGGAGGGGACTGCGCGCTGTCGGGGCGATCCGGTCAGTTCTGGCCGAGTGGATGGATCGCCCCCACGCCGGAGTACAGGCTCCAGTACAGGCTGGTGCAGGTACTCACAGGATGTTTTGGCGAGTACCTGCACCACAAAGCTAAGAGAGAGCGCACCACTAAGTGTCACCATTGTGATGAGACGGTAGACACGGCGCAACACACCTTAGAGCATTGCCCAGCCTGGGCAGAGCTGCGCCGTATCCTGACAGAGGTATTGGCAGATGAAAAAAGGAGAATAGAGGAAGAGGAGTCTGGGGGGAGGACCTCTCGCTTCCGGCCGTCGTGAAAACGATGGTCCGGAGCGAGACCCCTCCGTTGTGCGCCACCTTGCCGTGGTGGAGGGGCTCCCCTGGGAGAAATCCCAGGGGTCTAAGAGCGCACACATGGAAGGAAAACCATGTTAAAAAACCCGGGCAGGTCGGGCTCGTGAGGAGGGTTATCCCAGCCGGCCTAGGAGTGGAGTCTCCGAATTAACCTCCCGTGGAAGACAACCACGTTAAAAAATTACGGATTATGATTTATAATGTTAGAGAAGAATATTGACGTACCGCCCCAGGGGTCCCGGAGCCCCAGGGGCCGGCGCAGGGGGGGTAGGGTCCCGGCCCCCCCTGCGTCGTCATCAGACGACGGGCGGTGTGGGGCGTGCGCCGCTGGCGCCCCACACTATAGGGCTACAGCGAGGAGCGGTGAGGCCCTCCGGACTTTGGTCCGGAGCGCCCTTGAGGGGCTCCTCCTCCTTTTGGAGGAGGGGGGGTCGTGGTTGAGGTGTGAGTGCTTGGGGGGGCTTGCCCCCCCGAGTGGTAATGGAGGCGTAGGGCTTCGGACTCCCGGGTCCTACGCCTCGGTGGTTAGAGGAGGAAGCGGGAGGTCTGCGTCCCATAGGACGATTGGGACGCAGACCTCCCCGGAGGTTGGTGCCCCCCCCCAGGTGCTATCGCTGCCTGGCGAGGGGGCACATAAGGAAGTGGTGTCCCTCGGTCACCGACCGGAGTGCTTCATGCCTCCGGTGTGGTGCCGAGGGACACCAGGTTAAGGAGTGTGCGGCGAAGGCCGCACACTGCCTGAATTGTGAGGAGGCCGGGCACGTGGCGTCCCACCGAGTTGGTGGGCCCGCGTGCCCGGTGGTTCCCCCCCGGAAGGGGGGGAAGAAGAGGAGGAGGAGAAGAAAAGCTCCTCCTCCTCCTTGTGAGAGTGCGGAGGCCGTCGCCAATGCGGAAAGTTGTTCTTCCGTGGGGTCGACGGCGGTCCCCGCGGTGCCGGTGTTGGTGGAGTCTCCCTCGGGAGCTTCCAAGAAAATGGGTGAAGGAATGGGGGAGAGATCCCCCCTTCCCCCTATGGATGTGAGCAGTGAGGAGGGGGCGGTGTCTCCCCTCCCTCTTGTGAACATGCCCTTCCTAAGGGCGTGTTTGTATTTGGAGGTGGGGGGGAAGGAAATTTCTCTTCCCCCCTTTGTCAAGAGAGGAAATTCTCCTTCTCTGGAGTGGTGGATGGGGTTGGGGGGGATGGGGGATATTAAGTTATCCCATCTCCTGCCCACGGTCAGCCTTCCAAGGCTGGCTGAAAAACCGAGCTACTACTCCAAGAGAAGGAGAATTTCTATGGGGGGCAAAGAGAGGGTCTATGAGGGGAGTTCTGTCTCCCCTCGGGACTTCCCCCCCTGGAAAAATGAGGATGTTGGAGGAATATTTCCCTGGTCCTCAAATGTGTTCCGTCCCCTCCAATCGTATTCGGTTGGTGGGGACTTGGGGAAAGGTCCCTCCATCTTCTTCCCCTGAAGCCCCCTCAAAGGTTTTGGGGGGGCCCAAGGAGAAGAAAAAGAGTAAAAAGAAAGGGAAAAAGACAAAAGGGGCGACTGGGGGCGGGGGCCCCCAGTCGCCTCCTGCCCCATAAACATCCGGGGGCGGCCTCACCCCTTCTAATATCCGGGGGGGCGGGGGAAGGTTTCCGGTGACCGGACCTTCCCCGAGTTTGGCAATTAATTTGGGGAGGGAGGTTTAACTCCCTCCCCCAGGATAGGGGCCAGAAATGGCCATGCCCGAGGGGGGGCCGGATGAAATGCCTCAGGCGATACCCGGCCCTCCCTCACCATGGGCTTAGGAAGGTCACCCTCAGGGGTTTTAGTGGGTATGCCGGAGGGGAACTTCTTTCCCCTCCGGAGAATCCCACATAACCCTGGGGACTCCCCCGGGTCCTCAGGGTACTTATAAAAAGTTTCCCCTGAGTTACCCCCCCAAAAAAATGGTCCGGAGCGAGAGGTCATGGGGTGCAATGGCCTCCTTTTGCGAGAGCGTGCTTTCGCAAAAGGAGGCAGCCGAGCGGGATCGGGAAGTCGACCCCGACGCCGATCCCGCTCGAAGAAAGAGGAGGGGACAGAGGAGGCGGCAATTCGCCCGCCTCCTCTGATACTGCCGGTATGGCAGCCCCTCCTCCCCACACGCGACGCGGCCGACAAGTGCGGGGGTATTTGTCGGCCACCAGGCGTCTCGGAGTGGGCGGCCTTGCTCGGTGGTCCGGCAACGTCGTCCCAGTCGGGGTCGGGGGGTGTGGGGGAGGAGGCGCGCGCTTTTCAAGCGTTAATCCCTCCCTTCGCCCCCTCTTCAGAGAAGGGTCCCTCCTCCTCTTGCATCGTTCTACCTCCCAGTCCCTTCGTGGGAGGGGAGGAGGGGTGCAAGTGGGGGGAGGGACACTGTGCGTTGGGGGACACCGGTAGTATGCCGGTTGCGTTCCCGGGGTCCCCCAACAACGCACGAGGAGGGCCACCGTAGGGTTTTAGCCGGTAAGAGTCCGGCATAACCTGCTCCCTCCCCCGGGGGAGCGGGTATCCATGAGGATTTCCCTACGTTAAAAAAAAAAAAAAAAGGTCCAGCGGACCCCTTTTCGGATCAGTCGGGTAAGCGGAGCGGCGAGGGTGGAGAAATTGACTACGAACCGCCGGTACCAGGTCGCCATACCCAGGAACTGGCGTACCCGACGGATCGTCGTGGGCGTGGGTCAATTGGTTACTGCGCTGACTTTCTCGGGGTCGGCCCGGATCCCTTGGCTACTACGAGGCCGAGGTAGCGGAGTTGGTTACACTTGAACCGACACTTTTTCGGGTTTAGTCGCAGACGGGTAGCACGGGTAGCACGCAGGGCCGCCAGGTGTTGCAAATGTTCATCTAATGTGCGGCTGACGATAATGATATCGTCCAAATACACAAGGACATGCGGTTCCAGCTCGGGTCCCAGTACCGTGTCGAGCAGACGTTGGAAGGTGGCCGGCGCGGAGTGCAGGCCGAAGGCATTACCCGGAACTGCATGAGCCCCTTTCCACGGTGAATGCGGTGATCGGGCGACTCTCCGGCGTCAACGGGACTTGTCAATACCCATTCTTCAGATCGAGGGTACTTAGGTATCGGGCCCCGTGCAATTTATCAAGTGCGGCCGCGACCTGGGGTAGAGGGTAGGCGTCTTTTTCGGTTACCGCGTTGACTCTGCGGAAATCGATACAGAATCGGTGGGAGCCGTCCTTCTTCTTGACTACCACCACCGGTGAGCTCCACAGTCCTTGGGAGGGTTCGATGACCCCCTCCCGTTTCATCCGCTCTACCTCTTAATCGATGATGGTCTGCATGGCAGGGTTCCGAGGCCGATTGCTTTATGGGTGGTTGCCCGGTTTTGACCCGAATCTGATATTGGACCAGGTGGGTAGGTCTCTCTATTTCCCCGAAGCGGGCCAATTCTTGGTAGAGGAAGATCCGGAGGCGATGGTCCTCCTCGGGAGTCCGCGTGGCCGCCGGTGGTGGTGGTTTCGCAAGCGGCGGCGTGCTCTGTGGTAGGTGTCCGAGGCGGAGCCGACAGGGCGATTCCGATGCGTGCCCACAGGTCGACGCCCATCAGGACGGCGCTGTTCGCCGAGAGCATCACCAAAAACTCGTGCTGGTACGTCCGCTGGCCGACCTCTACGGGCAGTGTCATGGCGCCGGATATGTCGACGGTACCCCCATTGGCCAGACTGATCGAGCTGGTTTCCGGATGGAGCACGTATTCCAGGCTCTCGGCGTATTGGGCAGTTCGACCGTCGATAAAGGGCACCTCCGACCCGGAGTCGATCAGTGCCTCGAGTTCCCGCTAGACAAATCGGATGGTGATGTGCGACTGCGGCTGGTATTTTACTGAGATGGCACCGCGGACCGGGCGGCGGCGGCTTCTCCTTCGGTCCTAGCGGCGTTTCCCGGCGTCGGGTGGCAATCTCGGGTCAGCACTCCGTCCTTGCCGCAGCGGGAGCGAAATTTACAGGGTGGAGGCTGGCAGTGCTGGCGGGTGTGTCCTCGCTGTTTACAGCGCCAGCAGCACTCTTTTTTTTGGTAAGGCAGGGGAAATCCTTTATGGATACCCACGGGTCTTGGGGGAGAACCCGTGGGTTATGTGGGAGTCCCCCAGGGAAGACATACCCTGAGTATACCCACTAAAACCCCTGCCGGTGACCTTCCTCAGCCCATAATGAGGAAGAGCGAGGAACAAGTCCTGGGCCTGCCGGGCGTGATTCAAGTTGACCTGGAGGAGCCTGGTGGACATTATTGTTGGTCCATCGGCTCCTCCAAGCCATCCCCCACTACGTCCATGGCTGCCGGGGCAGCTACGATCACTTTGATAGCTGCCCCAGCAGCCAGGGTCTCCATCTTTTTAACCACCGGGAGAGCCCTCTCCCTTTTTTCCCGTTGGGGGAGGGGAGCTCTTCCTCTTTACCCCCTGACGGGGGGAGGAGGGACGGGCGCCGAGGTCGTCCCCACCTCCTTCCTATCCTTTCGTTTGGGGGGCTTACAGGAAGGGCCCCCCATACAATGACCGTCTGGTCTCCCGGCGGTCTTGCACACCGCACAAGAGACCGGTGCGGTGCACTTTGCGGCCAAGTGTCCAACAACACCGCAGCGGTAGCAACTATCGCCGCGGTCCGCATTTGGACACTTGGCCCTAACATGACCACCCTCCAAGCATCTAAAGCACTGGAGGGGGCGTAATTGCAGGAGGTCGACTCCCACCGACACCAGCTGTAGCTGAAGTCCGACCTCCTTGAGCGACCTTATTCGCCGCCTCCAAGGGACACCGAACCAGGGCGGTGTCCATTCCCCTCGGAAATGGGGAGGGTTTAATTTCCCCCACCCTGATATCCGAGGGGGAGCACCCGCCCTTAGTCGCTACGGCGGCAGCTATCTCGTTCGCCGTGACCAAGGGCTCGATGCCACAGAGGCGTAGGTCCGCCGTTTTCCGGGGGCGATCTACCTTCACCCCCGGTTTGTTGGCGAACAGGCTGGACAATTTCTCGGCCAGCCTGTCCGCCTTTTCTTTCCTCTCCGGGCCGGCCAACTCCAAGACCATGGCACCTGTCATGGCCCACCTGGACCGGATCCCGGAGAGACCCATCTCTTTTAAGGGGATCTCTTTTTTGGCTAAGGCCATGAGATCCCCGTAGCCGCCCTCGGTGGACGAAATGACGACCGCAGCCGTAGAGGGATTCTTCCTCTTAACTTTTTTTTTCTTTCCTTCCTTCCCTTTGGAGGGGGATTGGGAGAAGATTTAGCGGCCATCTTGGGAGGGGTGGTGGGAGCGGTAGCCTTTTTCCGGCCCTTTTTCCCAACCACCTGACTCCAGGTCTTCTCCACCCGCCCCGAATTGGCGGGGGAGGAGGGAGCCGCCTGAGAGGAGGAGGGGGGAGAAGGTCCCTTCCTCCCGGAGGTTGAGGGACCCGGAACCAAAGCCGGGTCCTTCCCCAGAGTCCTCTTCCGTGTAGGGGGAGAGGGTGGGGCCGGGGGTTAGCCTGCCGTGGCGCCACAGCAGACCCGCCAGATGCCCCCTCCGCCTTCTTCTCCTTTCCTTTTTTTGGACCCCCTGGCGGAGCTGGGACCGTCCCCTTGGGTGGGGTGGTATAACTGGCCGCTCGGCCAGTTACCGGCCCAGTAGGAGAGGAATTAAGGGAGGGGAACCTTCCACCAATTTCCCTTAACACTGCCTCAGTGACAGCCTTGATGATAGTATCAAGGCTGCCAGCCTCGGCAGGCGTCCCGATCTTTATTTTTGACCCCCCTTGGATGGATGGGGGGTCCTCCGGCAATCTCACTGGGGGCCGGCCCAGGGGTGCGTTCCAAAACACTTTATGCTCACGTCGTGTGGTGGATATGGTGGACGGGCTCAGTGGAGCTGGTGGACTTGGTACCGACAACAGTTTTGGAACGCCCCATGTGTGTACCATTATGTTTACAAAAATGGCTGAGTCGACTTTAGTTCGCCGAAAACGGATATTGACAGTAGCGATAGTCGCTTCTGACCAATTATTGCAGAATGTAATAATGTCAGACAGCAGTAGTGAAAGTGATGAGGAATTAGATTTTATATCATATGAAATGCGATTGAGAATACGGGGTAGCACAAGGACACCAACACAAATTGAAGGTTATATATTGGATACTATTCCAAGGATGAGTAATAAAACATTTCGCGAGCATTTTCGGATGACTTGGAACACGTTTGAAAGTCTGGAGACACGTTTGGGTCCGGCATTATTTATTACAAATGATACAGGGCGACCTATGATACCAGTAAGAAAACAAATATTGTCGGTTTTATGGTTATTAGCTACTCCAGATTCATATAGGTAAGAAACATATCATATTATCAATTTTTATAGTGTTGTGAAAATTCATAATGTAAGTATTATTATTTATTTCTTTGTTTAGGTCTATAAGTGATCGTTTTGATATGGGAAAATCATCATTGAGTAAATGCTTTATGCGTGTTATACAAGTTCTCAACAATGTTGCTGGTGATTTAATTGTTTGGCCAACAGGAGACAAACTTCTGAATATAAAACAGAAATTCAGCAAAATTGGTAGTTTGCCTAATGTCATTGGTGCCATTGATGGTACTGATATTGAAGTGAAAGCTCCTATAGTAAAGTGATATAGTATATTTTGTACTATTAAAAGGAAGTAATTTCTTGTCACTTGAAGAAATATTTTGTGTGCCTTTGTAGGAAAATTGTCAATTCTACATCAATAGAAAGAAACGGTTTAGCATCACTCTCCAAGCTGTTTGTGATTCTCAACTTCGTTTCACAGACTGTTTTGCTGGTTTTGCGGGTTCGGTTGGTGATCAGCGAGTCTTCAGAAATTCTGATTTGTGACATGAAGTTCGACAAAATAAGAGGGTTTTTTTTCCTGATGAGGAATTCATTATAGGGGACAAAGCATATCCTGTCTTGACATGGTGCATTCCACCTTTCCGCAACTTAGGAAATTTGACACAGGCACAACAAAAATTCAATCAGGTTTTATCTAAAATGAGACAAGTAATTGAACGAGCTTTTGCTCTACTAAAGGGGAGATGGAGACGTTTAAAATATTTGGATATGAATAGAGATGATATGATTCCCTTTACCATAATAGCATGTTGTGTGCTTCACAATATATGTCTCGATGATATAGATGATGCCATCGATGATTTTATTGATGAGGAGCATAATGATGCTCCTTATGAGGAAATTTTTGAGGAGGTTATTGCAAACGATGCAGATGGTGAAGCAAAGCGTAATTACTTAGTTACGCTTCTAACCTAAATTTTATAACGAATTGGATGTTATTGAATAATATACAGGGTGACCCATTTTAACTTAGGCAGCCAAATAATAATAATAATCAATATTTTTGTATGTGACAAAATATAACTTATATTCAAGTGTAACAAAAGGTGTTTATTTATAATTTTTATTTATAATAATTATAAATCAGGCGACTTAGTTGATCAGGCGCCATAGTTTGATCAAGGCCTTTACAGCATTTTCGTCCTTCCATTTTACAGGTATCTCTTGTGATTTTGATTTTACAAATAATTTTGATTTAACAGATACAGGTACCGGAGTACTGGTACAGGTACTGGAGTTCTCACATTCTAATAAAACATAAAATATATGTACATAAAAAATACTGACCCTCACATTAGGTATAAATAATATGTTCTTATCAAGGAAACAGCAACTTGTAACAAAACATGAGTTAAACAATGAATTTTTAACTGTATTTTTGCTATTGTGGAGTTCCTTTTCCTTAGAGATATAAATATCTATCAAAAGCAAATTAAAAATTACAGGTAGTTTTATTTTATACATTACCAATTTCTGTTGTAGATTTTGCACGTTCTAATAATCTTGCTGCAAAATCATCATCTAAAACAGAGAAAAGGTTAATAATGAATAATTTATGTGTAAATTTATGAATTGATTAATTATAAATTATGGATATATTATGTATGTAACAATATTATAATGTACACAATATTATTATACACAAATTTAACTTAATTTAGTTTAAAGAGAGAAAATTTTCTTACCTTTATACGCTTTTTCAGCTTCTTCAATTATGACTATTAGGTTATAAATTTTATTTTCATCGGCATCAAGTAAGCTAACCTCACTCAAAGGAGCAGCCATCTTTATTACTGTGGCTGCGTTCCGATATTTACTGCCAGTACTGAAAATCTATAGTTCGCGTCACATACACTATAGATTTTCAGTACTAGCGGTAAATATCGGAACGCAACCTGTGACGGAATGAACGCATCCACAATCTCCACCGAATCACACCGCAAAAAAGGGAGTGGAGAAAAATCACACGAGTGGTCCATGGAGTAGGGTTTTGGAACGACCACGGGTGTACGCTCAATGTGCACACTATGTGTTTTGGAACGAGTTGAGTGTGACAAAATACACACGGGTGCTGTTTTGGAACGCACCCCAGAAGTGAAGGCCGGAGAGCTGGGAATTCATTCAGCTCCTCCTTGTTGACCGGCCCCACAGTGGGTGGCGAGATTCTCTCCGTCCACCTCCATTTCCTCTTTTCTCCCCCTCGAGCGGGTATGGGGAGAGTGGGGAGGCGAGGAGCGCTTAAGCTCCTCGATCTCCCTTCGGAGCCGGCTGACCTCCGCCTCCAGTCTGCGGTTGACAGCCAGCACCTCTGCAGCTTCTGAATTGGCGGGGGAGGGCGCCCTTCCAGCCAAGGGATCATAGAATCCCTTCCTGTCTTTTCGACTAGGGCGGCGATGCCTGCCTCGAACGACGAGGCCGCCGTCAGCAAAGCCGCCACTAATCCTCCATGGAGTCCGCCCGAACGCAATCAGCGATATCACGCCGCCGAACGACGGCGGGCCGAGCCGAGCGTTTCCGACGGTTGTAAAGCCACATTCACGCGCATCAGCGCTAGCAAGCATACTCATTAATCCGGCAATACCGGAACTTGTATATATATTGTAAATAGTAGTAGTTTTAGAATAAACCTAGTTATAAGCTTAAGAGAACGCCTATTCACTCAACCTTCGATTCCGCCGCCCGAACACTGGATTCCCGCGTCATTCCCTATCCGTAGCACAGTCAAAAATCCACTGTTACAACTACGGTGCTTACTAGCTACGATACTTACTAGCTACGCTATGGTACTTACTGGCTAATGGAGCGGACTTACAGTCTATCTTATATCTACGCGATTATTTACATCGATGGGCTAACGGAGCCCCGGTTCGGAAGGCGGTGTCCTGGGGCTGCCAGGAGGATGCCGGAGCAGGTCGAAGTCGGGCTGGGTGTTCCCGGTACGACGGTTGCACTTCGAGTGCGCCCGGATGAGGCACGGGTGCGCCCGTGTCTCTGTGCGGAAGATCGGTTGCTCCCGATCTGGAGGATGTATGTTGACACCACGGACTAAGGAATAGAGGGACGGAGCACAAGCTGTACCGGTGAGGCACGTTTGCGGCGGGGGGGGCCGCCATATTCGTTTAGTAATCACCACACATAGAACTCACTGGGTTTATTCGCGTCGCAATACCCCAATATGCTCCTACTCACTCCAATACACTCCAATCTATAGTATACGTAACGTAATACTAACAAGCGACGCGAACAAACCTACTATTTGCGTACGTGCACAGATGTCTATACTAGTACTAGTATAGACATCTGTGCGTACGTGTGAGAAATGAAAGTCAGATCCTGCGCACAATGAACAAAATAGAAATAGGAATAATTATTAAATATTATAAATAAGAAATTAGAATTATTTATTTTAAAAATAAAAAGAATAGAATAAATTAATGCGTGAATTAAGAAATAAGAATTGGAACTAATTAATATATTTTATTCTCTTGTTAGATGTAAAATAATTTCTCTTTTCAACAATAAACAACAATAACAACAATAATAAAACATAAAATCACCGCCTAACCTCTTTACGCTTGTCACTCGTTATGTCTCGTGGCACCACTACACGAGTGTAACCATGTCACAGACACAGGATCTCTGTGTGAGAATCGCTACATCAATATGGCGGAAAGCAGTCCCCCCCGCACGCTTGAGTTACCATCCCCTCTCGCCTAAACTAGGACTTTAGACTCGGTCCCTCTATTCCTTAGTCCGTGGTTGACACTGAAAAAGTTACTGCTTGCACTTGATTCAGTGCATGGAGGTAAGAATATGTGGCGATTCGCCTGCCTCGCCACTAATCCTTCCCCGACCAGCGCGCATCCGACCCGCATGCCACGATCACGCGTCCAACGCCGACGGCCCGACTCACGCGACACGACCCGAGCACGTGTTTTTCTACCCGGCTACCCACTCTGGAGTGAGTATAAAAGTGCGTCGAGCGAAGATCGAGACACCAGTCCTGTCCCGATTCTCTTCCTGACTCGACCTGGTCTCAGTGTTGTGAGGTGGGCCCCCTTTTCTGGCGCATGCGCGGCGAACGTAGCATCAGTGAAGTATCTCCATATGTAAAAAGGTGTACCATTGGTCACCCGTATAATTTTGTAAGTTTTTGTAATTTAAGGAAAAATATAATTTTTTAAATTATTTTATGGAAATTATATATACAGGGTGAGTCATTTTAATCTATGGACCCGAATATCTTCCAAATTACGGTATCTACAAAAAAATGGTTTAGATAAAAGTTGACCAGGACAGAGGGGGTCGTTAAATTGTACCATTGGTTTTGACCTTGAGGTCAATTTTGAAGGTTATTTCAAGGTCACAATGGTTTTTTTAAACGGGACACCCTATTTTTGACTGCGGATTTCGAAAGAGCGGAAAATTTTACATCAAACTTGTCTTATGAAAAAATTGTTTTTGCGACCTTGGAAAGGTCAAAAATGAAGGTGAAATGCCTGAAAAACGATCTGGTGTACTTTTTCTGAAATGACGTGGTTTTCTGGGTAACACAAATGTGCATAATGCTTAAACAAAGTCAATGAATTGTAAAAGTGTAAATCACTTTGACTAGCTTGACCTTGAGGTCAATTTTCAAGGTTGTTTGAGGCTCATAACGCATTTTTTGATTAGTAAACCCTATTTTTGACCGCAGAACCTGTTTCTTGACAATGGGCTCTTAAACAATGGCACTTTTTACATGAGCATAGGGATTTTTTAGTTTTTCGACCTGACCTTTTGAAGGTCATATCAAGGTCAAAAGCACTTTCATCTTACTTTTAGCGTTACCCGGAAACAACGACGTGGACATAGTAAGTTTTGTTTCCTTTAGGGTGCTTGATTATCGTGAGTCCCCTTGCCTCTCACGTCGGGGTGCTTGATTATCGTGAGTCCCCTTGCCTCTCACTGACACTGTAATTTAAATGAATTACCCACGGAGTAATTGTTCAAAATTACCTCCGTTGGCTTCGAGGCATAACTGCAATCTGTTTTGAAAACTATCCACAGTTCTAAGCAGAGTAGTTCTAGGAGTGGCTGCACAAGCTCTACGAATGCGGTCCATAAAATCATCTCTTGTGGTTGGTCGTTCAGCAAAAACAACATTTTTCAAGTATCCCCATAAAAAGAAATCCGGCGACGTCAGATCTGGTGAGCAAGGAGGCCATTCAACTGGACCCCTTCGTCCAATCCATCTGTCATTGTAACTGGCATTTAAAAAGGCACGTACAATGAGTGCATAATGCGGTGCAGCACCATCTTGTTGAAGCCACATTCTTGCTCTTGTTGCTAAGTCAACATCTTCTAATAAGCCTGGTAAGTGATCTCTTAGCAACGATAAGTAACTGTGTCTATCAACGTTCTCTTAAAAAAAATAAGGTCCAATCAAATAACCATTTACAATGCCGCACCACACCATAATACTCCATCGATTTTGATGATCTATTGGCCTATACCAGTGGGGATTAACATCTGACCAATAATGGCAGTTGTGTCTATTAAGTTGTCCGTCACTATAAAATTTAGCCTCATCTGAGAAAAGCACATACCTAAAAAAATTAGGATCATCGTGTAACATTTGTAAAGCCCACTGGCAAAAAGCAATACGCATCAGATGATGATTAGGCTGTAAAGCCTGCGTAAGAGTGATGTGGAAAGGGTGGTAATTTAGAGCTCTTAAAATTCTAACAACAGTTCTTTGTGGTATACCTATTTCCCTTTCAATCTGGCGAGTACTAACATGAGGATTAAGGTGAAGTATTGCTAAAATAGTTACAGCTCGCGCATCATTTTCGTCATATTCATGATGTTGACGTTGACGAACAAAATGTCCATTGCGAGCTCTTTGGACTAAACTACGTATTGTCATATCAGTTGGATGTCGCCTTTCAGGAAAACGTTGAGCATAAAGCCTTGATGCTGCATTGTAATTGCTATGACACTCCCCTAAAACTAATATAATATCAACAATCTCATTAGGACTATAATCAGCCATTCTGGAAAGGTAACTTGTTAATGTAATTACCTACAGCAGGCCTGCGCAACTCAGGCGGGCCGACAAGCCAAGTAGTAACGCCGCGATATTTCCGACGTCCCCACCACTGACCGTGCGCCTCTTCCCGCGCGCCTCTCCCGCGCGCCTTTGCTATAGTTCTCGTATAGCAAAGCGTACTTCCCCCACTCTTGCTTACCGCGCTGGCGAGGAGACTTCTCCGCCAGCGCGGTAAGCAAGAGTGGGGGAAGTCTTCTCGCTAGGTACGAATGAAGGAAGTCGAATAAACGTGATAGTCAAGCGTCAAAGAATTGTAGCAATAATATCGAGCCGTGCATCGATCGTTTTGCTTTTTTCGCTTGAGATTTAGCTTGATACAGCTTTTTCAAATTTACGTACGCTTTGCTATACGAGAACTATAGCAAAGGCGCGCGGGAGAGGCGCGCGGGAAGAGGCGCACGGTCAGTGGTGGGGACGTCGGAAATATCGCGGCGTTACTACTTGGCTTGTCGGCCCGCCTGAGTTGCGCAGGCCTGCTGTAGGTAATTACATTAACAAGTTACCTTTCCAGAATGGCTGATTATAGTCCTAATGAGATTGTTGATATTATATTAGTTTTAGGGGAGTGTCATAGCAATTACAATGCAGCATCAAGGCTTTATGCTCAACGTTTTCCTGAAAGGCGACATCCAACTGATATGACAATACGTAGTTTAGTCCAAAGAGCTCGCAATGGACATTTTGTTCGTCAACGTCAACATCATGAATATGACGAAAATGATGCGCGAGCTGTAACTATTTTAGCAATACTTCACCTTAATCCTCATGTTAGTACTCGCCAGATTGAAAGGGAAATAGGTATACCACAAAGAACTGTTGTTAGAATTTTAAGAGCTCTAAATTACCACCCTTTCCACATCACTCTTACGCAGGCTTTACAGCCTAATCATCATCTGATGCGTATTGCTTTTTGCCAGTGGGCTTTACAAATGTTACACGATGATCCTAATTTTTTTAGGTATGTGCTTTTCTCAGATGAGGCTAAATTTTATAGTGACGGACAACTTAATAGACACAACTGCCATTATTGGTCAGATGTTAATCCCCACTGGTATAGGCCAATAGATCATCAAAATCGATGGAGTATTATGGTGTGGTGCGGCATTGTAAATGGTTATTTGATTGGACCTTATTTTTTTGAAGAGAACGTTGATAGACACAGTTACTTATCGTTGCTAAGAGATCACTTACCAGGCTTATTAGAAGATGTTGACTTAGCAACAAGAGCAAGAATGTGGCTTCAACAAGATGGTGCTGCACCGCATTATGCACTCATTGTACGTGCCTTTTTAAATGCCAGTTACAATGACAGATGGATTGGACGAAGGGGTCCAGTTGAATGGCCTCCTTGCTCACCAGATCTGACGTCGCCGGATTTCTTTTTATGGGGATACTTGAAAAATGTTGTTTTTGCTGAACGACCAACCACAAGAGATGATTTTATGGACCGCATTCGTAGAGCTTGTGCAGCCACTCCTAGAACTACTCTGCTTAGAACTGTGGATAGTTTTCAAAACAGATTGCAGTTATGCCTCGAAGCCAACGGAGGTAATTTTGAACAATTACTCCGTGGGTAATTCATTTAAATTACAGTGTCAGTGAGAGGCAAGGGGACTCACGATAATCAAGCACCCCGACGTGAGAGGCAAGGGGACTCACGATAATCAAGCACCCTAAAGGAAACAAAACTTACTATGTCCACGTCGTTGTTTCCGGGTAACGCTAAAAGTAAGATGAAAGTGCTTTTGACCTTGATATGACCTTCAAAAGGTCAGGTCGAAAAACTAAAAAATCCCTATGCTCATGTAAAAAGTGCCATTGTTTAAGAGCCCATTGTCAAGAAACAGGTTCTGCAGTCAAAAATAGGGTTTACTAATCAAAAAATGCGTTATGAGCCTCAAACAACCTTGAAAATTGACCTCAAGGTCAAGCTAGTCAAAGTGATTTACACTTTTACAATTCATTGACTTTGTTTAAGCATTATGCACATTTGTGTTACCCAGAAAACCACGTCATTTCAGAAAAAGTACACCAGATCGTTTTTCAGGCATTTCACCTTCATTTTTGACCTTTCCAAGGTCGCAAAAACAATTTTTTCATAAGACAAGTTTGATGTAAAATTTTCCGCTCTTTCGAAATCCGCAGTCAAAAATAGGGTGTCCCGTTTAAAAAAACCATTGTGACCTTGAAATAACCTTCAAAATTGACCTCAAGGTCAAAACCAATGGTACAATTTAACGACCCCCTCTGTCCTGGTCAACTTTTATCTAAACCATTTTTTTGTAGATACCGTAATTTGGAAGATATTCGGGTCCATAGATTAAAATGACTCACCCTGTATATATAATTTCCATAAAATAATTTAAAAAATTATATTTTTCCTTAAATTACAAAAACTTACAAAATTATACGGGTGACCAATGGTACACCTTTTTACATATGGAGATACTTCACTGATGCTACGTTCGCCGCGCATGCGCCAGAAAAGGGGGCCCACCTCACAACACTGAGACCAGGTCGAGTCAGGAAGAGAATCGGGACAGGACTGGTGTCTCGATCTTCGCTCGACGCACTTTTATACTCACTCCAGAGTGGGTAGCCGGGTAGAAAAACACGTGCTCGGGTCGTGTCGCGTGAGTCGGGCCGTCGGCGTTGGACGCGTGATCGTGGCATGCGGGTCGGATGCGCGCTGGTCGGGGAAGGATTAGTGGCGAGGCAGGCGAATCGCCACATATTCTTACCTCCATGCACTGAATCAAGTGCAAGCAGTAACTTTTTCAGTGTCAACCACGGACTAAGGAATAGAGGGACCGAGTCTAAAGTCCTAGTTTAGGCGAGAGGGGATGGTAACTCAAGCGTGCGGGGGGGACTGCTTTCCGCCATATTGATGTAGCGATTCTCACACAGAGATCCTGTGTCTGTGATATGGTTACACTCGTGTAGTGGTGCCACGAGACATAACGAGTGACAAGCGTAAAGAGGTTAGGCGGTGATTTTATGTTTTATTATTGTTGTTGTTATTGTTGTTTATTGTTGAAAAGAGAAATTATTTTACATCTAACAAGAGAATAAAATATATTAATTAGTTCCAATTCTTATTTCTTAATTCACGCATTAATTTATTCTATTCTTTTTATTTTTAAAATAAATAATTCTAATTTCTTATTTATAATATTTAATAATTATTCCTATTTCTATTTTGTTCATTGTGCGCAGGATCTGACTTTCATTTCTCACACGTACGCACAGATGTCTATACTAGTACTAGTATAGACATCTGTGCACGTACGCAAATAGTAGGTTTGTTCGCGTCGCTTGTTAGTATTACGTTACGTATACTATAGATTGGAGTGTATTGGAGTGAGTAGGAGCATATTGGGGTATTGCGACGCGAATAAACCCAGTGAGTTCTATGTGTGGTGATTACTAAACGAATATGGCGGCCCCCCCCCGCCGCAAACGTGCCTCACCGGTACAGCTTGTGCTCCGTCCCTCTATTCCTTAGTCCGTGGTGTCAACATACACTTATTGCACTACTTCAGTGAAAGAGAACAGACCTTCAGACAGGAATAATCCACATAACCAAAAATCAAGATTTCAGATTGAAATTATAATACGATTTATAAAAAGCATTTTGCTTTTATTAATTAAAACGTTAGGTGTCTAAAAGTAAAAAAAAAAAAAAAAAATTAATTACAATTTTTAATATTGTTGAAAGAATTTAAAATGAATTATTATTATTGCTATGTTTATATTTTACTTATAATAGCTTTATCGTTGCATTTTATATATTGTATGTTGTGTAATCTGTGTTTTTTCATCATTTTAGCTTCAAATATGTTATATTTTAATATTTTCTATTAGTTACAGAATTGTAAAGGAAAGCCAAGGATGCTAGCATAAGTAAAAATGAAATAACTACTTGGTGTGATAAAAGTACACGCTTATTATTAGAAATATGAGCAATATTTACCTTTATTGGACCTATGAAACTATTTAAGTGTAAAAAATCAATGTGAGTCCAAATATCTAATGACATATCAACAGAATTAAACATTATACATTATACGAAGCGCTGTACAATGTGAAAATCATTACAAAACTATTTTGAAACGTAAAGCTCAATAATGTTAATAGAAATTACATATAATACAACATACTTCTTGTTCAGAATATTCATTAATAATATCCATCATATCCTTAACTTTTGGAATTTTTAACATTTCACTTTTCATTAATATTGCCATTATTTCCTCGTCACTAGAACTGCTTGAACTGTTTAGTAATTCGTCTAATAACAATATTCTTGCCGCTATTTCTTCCTTTCTAGCTGCCTCGTTGTTGGACCATGCTCGCACTGAATCGCACTGATGAAAATCTCAGTGCAGTTCAGTGCCTTCCGTATGAGTGTAGTGTGCTTGAACCGAACACATTTTCACTATCACATGTTTTCAGTGCACTACCAATCGAACATATGTAGGTTTTGAACTAGTGGAGTGCAAGCCAACTGAATCCTATACACTAAATGGAAACGCACTGAGTGTGCACTAGTACATCCAATCGGATTCGCCATAATGCGTACATATTTCTACAAGTATTACACGTTACAATTAACACTACCAAACAATATATAGGTAAAAACAAAAGACAAAAAGCAAAAACCGTGTTCCCAAGTAATCGCAATCGCCAATCTCTAATGAGATAAGGGCGTAACATTTTTTACGCTATTAATACGCTATTAATGAACGTGACTGCTTATTTTACTTACGTTTTACACATTTTTCATACTTTAGGGTTGCATTCCAAAACGTCTTATTTCAGGAAAATTTTACTCAATACTCTATAGCTCACGTCACATATACTATAGAAATTGAGTAAAATTTTCCTCAAATAAGACGTTTTGGAATACAACCTAAATGAGGAAAATATATATGAAAAATGTGTAAAACGCAAGTTTACACTTAACGGGTGAGAAAGTCCCAATAGATTGTAATTAATAAAGTTAATGTGAGGACTAACTTGGAATCATTCATTACATTTATGTTTGTAACGATGCCCTCAAAAAACATCGTTCTGCCGGTCCGTACACCCGACCAAGACGGCAGAGAGGGGCGCGGTGCGCCCCACATTATTTTAAACATTCTCACAAATAACGCTCGAGGCCAACGGCCTCGCGTCAGACCCGAACGACGTCGGGAAAAGCCGAGCGACGAGCGACTCGAGCACGCCGAAACCGATCTCCCCGCTCCGGAGAACTCGGTACGTACCGACCGTGGCGGGGGTAACTCCTACCCCGAGAAACCTGAATTCTCGGGGTATAAAAAGCCGCGCGTAATTAGCAAAGTACCGATTCCGGATTCCGCAGCCGAAGCAATAAGCTAACGCTAAAGAAGCCATCCCGAACCGTATCCCAGAAAACAGCAGAGTCAGGAAGTTGAGCGTTCTCCGCTTCCACCGAGAGTTCTCGGTCGCTGTCTCCTAATCAGCACCGACTGCACCGAACCGAACGCGTGGGGTGGAGCGTACTCCGTCTCCGCCGAGACAGTCTCGGCCGTCACCTCGGTGCAGCCTCCATTGTAAGCTAACACAGGACGTGGGGTAGAGCGTACTCTGTCTCCGCCGAGGCCTCTCGGCTCCTGGCCTAGCGCAGACCACCCGTGCCTCTCCGGCAAAGGCCTCGATCAGAGAGTAGTGGAGTGTTCTCCGTTACCGCCGAGCGTTCTCGGTCCGAGTGCCTCCTCCCGTGTACCGTCCACGAAACCCGCGCCACGCAAATAACGGTAGCAAACCTCGACCCGCCATTGATACGGCAATCGCACCGAAACCCGCGGGCCTTTAAACACCGACGGCCAGAGATACGCGGTACCGCGTCATACCGAGTCACGCGCTTCCCGCGTGATCGCGCCGCTATTACCGAATACCCGGCGCTACCGCGCGCGCAACGCGATAACACCGCTACCGCACGGCCCACACACGGTGGGCCCACCGTCCGGTCAACCGCGACCGTTACCCTCCACGCTCAGCGCATTGTAGCGCATTCACATTGTAAATACCATCATTCGCGTCATATTGTAAATACCATCCTTCATTCGCGCATTGTACATACCACCGCGTTCCGCGCCTTGTATTTTAATATCAGTCAATAAACGTAACCATTCTATCCAAATTCTCACGCGTACACGTTTCTTTTGAAAACCCATCGAACCCCGAATCCGGCGAGCTGATCTGAGCGTTCGAAAAGGGGAACTGTTTTATGGCGCCCGAACAGGGACCTGCTTAGAATACCGCGAGACGCGAGAATTTGGAAAGAAGGGACATGCCAAAGGCGTGGATCTACCGGCTCACGAAAAGCGAGCTCGTGGACGAGGCGGAAAAACTCGGACTCGAGACCGAAGGTACGCTCGAAGAACTCCGACGGCGCGTTAGCCAATACGCGACCCAGCACCCTGACATGTTCCGTACCCCGCAAACGGACAAAGACGAGCCCCCGGCGCTTACGGTATCCACCGACCACGCCGACCATACCCACGCCCACGTTAAAGCCGTGAACCAAATCCGGAAGTGGGGGTGCCACTTCGAGGGGAAGGACCCGGTGGCTTTCCTCGAACGGTTGGAGGAGTTGAAGGCCGCGTACCGACTCAGCGACGATCAGTTACTCAGTGGCCTCCCCGAACTATTTAAAGGCGAAGCCCTATTATGGTTCCGTAACAACCGCGACCAGTGGCTCGAGTGGGAGGATTTCGTGCAAGACTTCCGGGAGTATTTTTGGCCGCGCCGCTACCGGCACCAGTTGATCCGCGAGATACAGGCGCGACTACAAAAACCCGACGAACCATTCCGAAAATTCGCTACCGACATAGGCACGATGATGCGCAGGGCCGGGGGGTATTCTTGCGCGGAGCAAATCGATCATTTGTACGAGAACATGCACCCGCGATTCAAGTTACACGTACCGCGAGATACCCTACGCCGACCAGGAGACCTGCTCCGACGGATAAGTGAGATAGAAGAGATAGAGGAACAATGCCGAGCGCGACAGGCGACTTCAAAACCGACCGCCACCGCCGCTGCCGCCGCGTATGACCGGCGCGAATGCTGCTGGCGGTGCAAGCAACGGGGCCACACCCGCTTTGACTGCCGCCGGATCCCGCGGAAATTTTGCTCCCAATGCGGGAAAGACGGTGTACTCACCAAGGAGTGCCACCCGCCGGGAAACCGCAGCGGGCCCGGGGAAAAAGCGGCCGCACCCCGGCCCTCCGAATAAAATTTACGCCACGGCCGCACTTAACCGTACACGTCCGACAAATGCCGATCAAAGCACTGCTGGACACCGGGTCGGAGGCGTCCTTCATAAACGCCAACACCGCGCGCCAACTGGAGGAGGAAGGGTTCGGCGTCGCCATGACCGACGGACAAGTGCATTTGGCAGACGGCACGAGCTCGCACACGCAGGGCACTATCACCTGCCCAATCCGCATTGCATACCGAACGTACATCCAGGCGTTCCAAATCATGCCGACGCTCGAAAACGCCATGTTGATCGGCATGGACTTATGGGGGCAAACACGATTGAGCATTCCGCCGCCGCCCCCGCGGAACGTCCACCCGGCACCATCGCCAGCCGCGGAACTCGCGGCGAGCTCCGAAACAGAGGCAAACCAGCTGCAAAATTTTCTACGTACAGAACTCGCCCTGTTCGAAGGAATCAAAGGGCCAACGGACAAGATCCAACACGAGATCCGAGTGGTACGAGGACCACCGATCAAACAACGTTATCGACCGCGTAACCCCGCGATGCAGGCCATTATCGACCAGGAGGTGGAAGAAATGTTAAAAAACAAGATCATCGAACCCTCACGCAGCCCATGGAGCTCCCCGGTGGTCATTGTGAAAAAGAAAGACGGCAAACCGCGTTTCTGTATTGACTTTCGGCGGGTGAACGAAGTCACGGAACCAGACGCCTACCCCCTACCGCAGATACCGGCTACCCTCGACAAGCTACGGGGGGCGCAGTACCTGACCACGCTAGATCTGAAGAACGGGTACTGGCAAATCCCGCTAACGCCCGACAGCCGCCCGGTCACGGCCTTCACAGTCCCCGGAAAGGGCCTAATGCAATTCCGGGTCATGCCGTTCGGGCTACATTCCGCGCCTGCCACGTTTCAGCGGCTGTTAGATTCCGTGCTAGGACCAGAATTAGAACCGCACGTATTCGTGTATCTGGACGACATCATTGTATGCAACCGAACGTTTGACGAGCATTTGGAATCACTACGAGAGGTCTTCCGTCGCCTGCGAGACGCCCGACTGCGGTTGAATCCAGAGAAATGCCGGTTCTGCGTCAGTCAGCTAAGGTACCTTGGTCATGTGATCGACCGGGAGGGAATTCGGACGGATCCCGAGAAGGTCAAAGCCGTTAAGGAGTGGCCGACCCCGCAGACCGTAAAACAGATACGGCAGTTCCTCGGGGTAGCCTCGTGGTACCGCCGGTTTATCCCGGACTTTGCCACCATAGCCGCGCCACTGACCGCCTTAACGAAGAAACACGCCAGATGGGCGTGGGGGACGTCCGAACAAGCGGCGTTCGGAAAACTGAAGGCGACCCTGACATCCGCCCCGGTGCTAGCCTGCCCCGACTTCTCCAGAGCTTTCGTACTACAAACCGACGCGAGCACCACCGGATTGGGAGCCGTCCTTACACAGTATTTTCCGGAGGGAGAACGAGTAATAGCCTATGCAAGCCGCACACTAAATGCCGCCGAGCGAAACTACAGCGCAACAGAACTAGAATGCCTGGCCGTCCTGTGGGGAATACGCCGAATGAGAGGCTATCTCGAGGGTTACCACTTCACCGTGGTGACCGACCACCAGTCGCTCCGATGGTTGCAAAAACTCGAATCCCCAACCGGACGCCTCGGACGCTGGGCGTTCGAGCTGCAGCAGTATGCATTCGAAGTGAAATACCGGAAAGGCGCATTAAATAAAGTGGCCGACGCTCTCTCTCGGCAACCGATAGTCGCTAACATCCGCACCACCACATGCCCCTGGTACCGAAAGCAGTGGCAACTGACGCAAAACGGCACCCAGGGCTCTCCAGATTACCGGATCATCGACGGCAAATTACACCGCCATATCCTACACCGCCTCGATTTTAAAGACACCGCGCCGGAGGAGCAGTGGAAAGAATGCGTTCCGAGGGAAGGGAGGTCCGCAATCTTGACCCGGTACCACGATCAGCCCACCGCGGGGCACCTAGGGATCGCGAAAACCATCGCACGGATCGCGCCGCATTATTACTGGCCCGGGATGCTACGCGACATCGCCCGATACGTCCAGAAATGCCAGAACTGCCTCGCGCACAAGGCCGAGCAACGCCGGCCGCTCGGAATGCTCCACGCCGCGAACGTAACACACCCCTGGCAACAGGTCACGATAGATCTCATCGGCCCCCTACCGCGCTCCAAAAACGGCCACACCTGGATTCTCGATATGCAGGATCGCTTCACGAAGTGGGTCGAAATCCGCCCCCTCCGCCGAGCCACCACCCCCGCCGTCCTACACGCGATTAACGAGGCGATTATACTCCGCCACGGCTGCCCATCCGAAATCCTCTCCGACAACGGCACCCAATTAAAATCCGGTGAATTATCCCGAGCACTACAGGGGTTAGGCATCACGCACGTATTCACGCCCCCTTACGCACCGCAGTGCAACCCGGTCGAGCGCACGAACCGCACGATCAAAACGATGATCGCGCAATATGTCGACCGGCGGCACCGCTCCTGGGACGAGCACCTCCTCGAGATCCAATTCGCGTTTAACACCGCGCACCACGACGCGACCGGTTTCTCCCCCGCCTTCCTCAACCACGGGCGCGAGCTGCGCCGGCCAGAAGAACCGACCCTGCGAGCACCGACCACGAAACCCCTCGCGCTGCGGCAACGCCTCGAAGACGCGTACGAACTGGTCCGCATTAACCTAGCGCGGGCATTCCAACGCCAAGCAAAACATTATAACCTGCGCCGGCGACAGTGGAAACCCGTCATCGGCGAAAAAGTATGGAAGAGAGAACACCCGCTCTCCAACAAAGCAAGGGGTTTCAACGCGAAACTGGCGCCCAAGTATACCGGACCGTTAGAAGTGCGGAAAATTGTATCCCCCGTTATCGTGGATCTGCGCGACGACAAGGGGAAATGGTATCGTCATATACACGTCAAAGATCTGAAAATCGGGCCCCCCACCAACAACCCCGGCGACAACAACGACACCGAGGACGTCACCGACGAGGACGAATAAACAATTAACGGCACCGACCCGATCATTTGGATTGTGTCTAGTCATGGAGCAAGACATATTACGAGAAATCGAGGAGCTGCTCCAAGGCTCAGGGGAGTACGATCCTACCGAACCAGCCATGGATACCCGCTGGACCCGACTCCGTCGAGAGCCCGATACCCCCGCGGCGCCGGCTTCACGACCGACCCGCACCATACCAAAGGTGGGCGCCGTGATACAACGGTCGGACGCGGCGAACCGCCGGAAACAAGCCTGGCTGCTTGAGACGCCACCACCGCTGACGAGCAAGGCTGGACGCTCACCATCCGAACCGAAGCGGCCCACACTAGAGCCCGCACGGCCGATGGGACCTCTGCCACCACCACCGATCACCGTGGAAGTCGCCCCGGGAATCACGGTGGACGTGCCGCACTACGCGGCGCACGTCTCCCGGCAGTACAAGGCCCGGCTCGGAGCGGACCGTTGGCACATCCGTTTTGACTCCCGCGGACAGGTACGCTCCGTGAAAAAGAAATAGCGGCACGGTAGCACATGCGGCGAAGTAGCGCCTATGATTCGCGCTATGTATTGAAAGGGGGTGATGTAACGATGCCCTCAAAAAACATCGTTCTGCCGGTCCGTACACCCGACCAAGACGGCAGAGAGGGGCGCGGTGCGCCCCACATTATTTTAAACATTCTCACAAATAACGCTCGAGGCCAACGGCCTCGCGTCAGACCCGAACGACGTCGGGAAAAGCCGAGCGACGAGCGACTCGAGCACGCCGAAACCGATCTCCCCGCTCCGGAGAACTCGGTACGTACCCCGAGAAACGTGGCGGGGGTAACTCCTACCCCCGAGAAACCTGATTCTCGGGGTATAAAAAGCCGCGCGTAATTAGCAAAGTACCGATTCCGGATTCCGCAGCCGAAGCAATAAGCTAACGCTAAAGAAGCCATCCCGAACCGTATCCCAGAAAACAGCAGAGTCAGGAAGTTGAGCGTTCTCCGCTTCCACCGAGAGTTCTCGGTCGCTGTCTCCTAATCAGCACCGACTGCACCGAACCGAACGCGTGGGGTGGAGCGTACTCCGTCTCCGCCGAGACAGTCTCGGCCGTCACCTCGGTGCAGCCTCCATTGTAAGCTAACACAGGACGTGGGGTAGAGCGTACTCTGTCTCCGCCGAGGCCTCTCGGCTCCTGGCCTAGCGCAGACCACCCGTGCCTCTCCGGCAAAGGCCTCGATCAGAGAGTAGTGGAGTGTTCTCCGTTACCGCCGAGCGTTCTCGGTCCGAGTGCCTCCTCCCGTGTACCGTCCACGAAACCCGCGCCACGCAAATAACGGTAGCAAACCTCGACCCGCCATTGATACGGCAATCGCACCGAAACCCGCGGGCCTTTAAACACCGACGGCCAGAGATACGCGGTACCGCGTCATACCGAGTCACGCGCTTCCCGCGTGATCGCGCCGCTATTACCGAATACCCGGCGCTACCGCGCGCGCAACGCGATAACACCGCTACCGCACGGCCCACACACGGTGGGCCCACCGTCCGGTCAACCGCGACCGTTACCCTCCACGCTCAGCGCATTGTAGCGCATTCACATTGTAAATACCATCATTCGCGTCATATTGTAAATACCATCCTTCATTCGCGCATTGTACATACCACCGCGTTCCGCGCCTTGTATTTTAATATCAGTCAATAAACGTAACCATTCTATCCAAATTCTCACGCGTACACGTTTCTTTTGAAAACCCATCGAACCCCGAATCCGGCGAGCTGATCTGAGCGTTCGAAAAGGGGAACTGTTTTATGTTTTTGGTGAAGTCCCGTTACCAGTGCTAATACCAGAGAAGTAACAGTGTCTACACTGGGATCAAAGGAATGCGGATACATCACTAACCAAATAAATAATAAATCAATTTCTTCTTAATGTTTTATCTCTATTACATTTTTAGTAAAAAATATTACATGAAATTGTATCACTTAAATTTTTTATAAATATTCTTAATAATACACTAGCATAGTATTTTCATGTATATTATTTCTATAACTAAATTGCAGAATATTATTTTTTTACTTATCCTTATGCTTATATTATTACAAATCATCAGTATCATCATTTTCATCTTCTGTCTCTTCTATTGGATTTTCGCCTAAATCAGAATCAAAAATTTCAGATGATGAATTTACTAAGTCTTCCGGGTTTTCATTTATGTCTAATAAAGGAGTTTCCTCTGATGATGTCTAGAA
The DNA here is from genome assembly GCA_901521435.1 of Crematogaster levior. Lineage (NCBI taxonomy): Eukaryota > Metazoa > Arthropoda > Insecta > Hymenoptera > Formicidae > Crematogaster > Crematogaster levior. The sequence goes on along the minus strand of CABEGB010001400.1, from coordinate 42,353 downwards.
AAATGAGATTACATCTCATTAATCAACTTTTATTTTATTTAGTATATTATGCAAAATAAATCAAAATCTAATAACAAAAACCTGTGAAAAATTTCACGGCCATCTAAATTCTTATTAACAAGATTTCCCATCCAAAATGCTGCTGCACTATCGTTAAGAACTAACATTCCTTTGACACTATAAATTAATTTCTCTAGTATAGATTTTGCTGCAGGCACATATTTAAACAGTGGTAAATTCTTTTTTTCTGTGCAATCGCAACATATGGCGTGTAAGTATCGTGTGCCACCTAAACACAACATCTATGATGAATAAATTAGAAAAGAATATTATCTATTATCACATGCACACACACACACACACACACACACACACACACACACACACACACACACACACACACACACACACATATATATATATATATATATATACATATATGGACCATTTGGACCATTTTATCCATCCAGTCGAATATTTCGAAAACCAAGCCCGGGAGAGAAAAATTTTTCAGACAAAAGTTGTTTGGTTTCGAGGGGACCATAAGATGGTACCATTGGTTTGACCTTGAAGAATTATTTGAAAGTCACATGAAAGTCACCTCAATTTTTTTAAATGGCATCCCCTATTTTTTATTGCATATTCTTGTAGCTTATCTCAAGACACTTTCCAAAACACTATAAATAAATGTTTTTTCGTTAAATATTTTCCGAGTTATAAGGCTTGAAATAATTTCTTAATTTTACATAAACTATAAAATATCTCGTAAAATATTCACTTTTCGATGATCTTACCTCAATACTTTTATGCACAGAATAATGAGAGAAATCAATTGGTGTAAAAAAACACATAGTTGTTTTTAAGAAAAAATGTGCATTTGTAATTAACAATTACATATATTTTCTTAAAAACAACTATGTGTTTTCTTTACACCAATTGATTCCTCTCATTATTCTGTGCATAAAAGTATTGAGGTAAGGTCATCGAAAAGTGAATATTTTACGAGATATTTTATAGTTTATGTAAAATTAAGAAATTATTTCAAGCCTTATAACTCGGAAAATATTTAACGAAAAAACATTTATTTATAGTGTTTTGGAAAGGTCTCGAGATAAGCTACAAGAATATGCAATAAAAAATAGGGGATGCCATTTAAAAAAATTGAGGTGACTTTCATGTGACTTTCAAATAATTCTTCAAGGTCAAACCAATGGTACCATCTTATGGTCCCCTCGAAACCAAACAACTTTTGTCTGAAAAATTTTTCTCTCCCGGGCTTGGTTTTCGAAATATTCGACTGGATGGATTAAAATGGTCCACCCTGTATATATATATATATGTATATATATATATATATATATATATATAAAGTATATAGAGAGAGAGAGAGAGAGAGAGTATTTTATAATTTAAGATTTTAATTCAAATTTTTCTTATGAATGTAGAAACAATTTTTTCAGCAAAAATGTCCAACACTAAAGCCACAAATCGATTAAAAAAAGAAAAATTTTTTGTGAACTAAACAGATTGCAGCTAAATCAACTAAAATTTATCTGCCAATATTCGGTTCGGCTGGATCTTAAATGCTTAATATTATTTGCGTAAACTTATGTATTTTTTCATCTCTAGTGGACACACTACCGCCATTACTAATGAACTTTTAAAACCTAACCTCCTGACTATTTAGGTAATAGACAAACGTATACAATAATAAATATTCGAATTGAATATTTACGGTGTTATTCGTTATTGATTATTATCAGAACGTTCACTCTTAGAGTCATTATTATTGTTATTGTTATTATTATTATTATATTTGCCTTCAAGCGTTCACACTTTAATACTTAGATCATTGATTTGTGAGAAACATCACCTAGGCCTCAGTAATCGTTGGTTAAGAGGTCCCGAATAGGAAGTCCCAAGTTCGAAATCTAGTTAAGATATTTTTTTGCAAATATATTCCTAATATATAAACAATATAATACATATAACACATATTATAAGCAAATATAACGCGTTGAAAAAGGAAGGAAGGATGTAATAGATACGTATTAGTATCAAATTGATGTATTTAATATATGATCATGTATTTCTGCTTTGATTTGAAGGTTGCGTTTTAAAAGTTAATAACGGCGCATAATTTGGAGACGAGAAAAAATATATAAGTTTACACAGATAAGGCATCTAAGATCTAGGAGCTGGACCGAATATTGGTAGTGTTATTCATTGATTATTATAAAAAATCGATTATGACTTTTAAAAAGACGTATTAAAATTTATCTGCTACTTTTGGAATTTTTAAATAAAAGTAATAACAAATTCAGTTATAAGTATGTTGTAAAATTTATAATAAATAATGTCTTGTTGTTTGTCTTGTCATTTGTCTTGTCACTAAAGAAAAATTGATTTGAAATTTGTTACATAATTAATCATTAAAATTAAGTTATTTGTAGTTCACAAGACATTCCAAATAATTCATCAATAAAAAAAATTATTCCTTACTTTGCATCATTTTTAGAATACTAGTTACATCGTCTATTTGATACTTCAGATTATGTTCAAGTATTGGCATACCAGTATTTAGAAATTGTTTTATTAATATTGGCATGTATCGTAAGAATAGTTGTATAATAGTTTTTGTTTTCAACGTTTTACAAATTTGCACAAGTTTTTGAACATTTGAAGTAATATTGTGCCATACTTTTATTCTTTTTGAATCTCTAAAAAAAATGTTTAATCAGTAAATTTAAAAAGAATTTGTGTATTTACATAATAAATTTGTAATAGATCCTCAATAAATACTCTAACATATACCATAAAACTCGTTGAATGTATGTTTATGTTTTTCAAATAAAATTTAAATTTACTTTTACAAAAAAATAAAAATAAAATAATACTTACGACGAGATCATGAACAATGATACATTAATACCTTTAATTAAACCGTCAAAGAGTTTTTTATATAACAAGTGAAAAATATTTCTTTTTATAGAAGGTATTCTTGTTAAGGAACTTTGAATATTTTCAAAATTACAGACTTCGTCTGGTAACCATTCTAAAACTGATGTTACTGCATCTAAAGGCGATGGTTCATTATCTATCCAGTTATTTAATAACTGAATAACAGATAATTTATATTGAGGACCAGTATGTTTATTCTCAGGCCATTCCAGACAAAGGAATCCATATGCTAATTTTGCTAAAATCGATTAGTATAATAAGGAACTTATTTATAATTCATAAAATTTTCAATAAGTACTTACCATGTTTACCCTTATACTCTTGGATGTAAGTTTCAGAATGTTTCATTAATGATTGGCACATGTTAACAAGAGCAGTGGCTGTTGTTATTTCAGTAGCAATATCCGACAACGATTCAAAATATTTGTATGATTCTGCAACGAGTTCCTTGCTAGACCGTAATAGAGCATTTTTTTCATTGACTCTTTTAGCTAAAGTACGTAATCCTTCTAAAAAAATATATCAAAACATGAATAATATATGTATTAAATACTTAATTCTTGTAATTAGCTAAATAATAAAAATATCGCACCGCGTAGCAATATGTTGTATGTAACACTCGAAAATCCTTTCCAATTAAAGATACTAGTAAGAAGATGCAATAATAATCTTGCACCTTTTTGAAAATTGTAATTGTCATCTTTTCTTAATATGTTGACAACATCATCCAATTTTGAGCAGATCTTTGATAATAAATGTATCAAATCTTTCACAAAACATTCAGAGGGTTCATTTTCGAATATTGTCAATAGTTCTCTTACAAGGAAACATACTTGTTTTATTGATATGCCTTGTGCTTCAGATTGTGATGACTGCACATCTATTTTAATGTCCAAAAGGTAGACTATCTAAATATCATGACACAGTATGATCAGTATTTGTAATGACAAGAAGTTATATATGCAGTATATCTCAAGATATCTTTTTAATTACAAATTCATTGATTAATCAGAATCAATTTCTTCTAAATAAAAAATCAACTATCAATAATTTTTTAATAATAAAATAAAAAGTAAAAATTTAAAGTTTTATATTGCGACAATCATATTTTCCAGTTTCAAGTGAATATTTTACATTTTATAAAAATTTTTATAAAATATAAAATATTTAGTTATTTTATTAAAAATTGTAATTTATACTATCAGATTTAATTTATACTATCTTTTAATATTTACTGTCCTATTCTTATTTCTTTTGTGTTCCTCACTACAGTCAAATTTTTTATTTACTTGGTGAAAGACAATCTTTCTGTTTTTAAATTCCTTCTCTTCAATCTTTATTCTTAATCTAATGATATGAACTATGAGCATGGAATAAAAATGTTATTGCTAAATGTAATTGCTTTGTTGACAAGTGAGATTAAAATATGCGTTACCTTTTATCTAATACTTTTATCTTTTATTCGATTTCTTATTACACGTATACAATCACGTTACAAATGTAAATTTACGCAAAGATAATGTAAAAAAAAGGTACAAATGTACACAACCGTATACAATCACATTACAAATGTAAAGATGCAGAATATAAAAAATATGAATATTAAGAACAAGGAAATTAAATTGTGTTATATTTTTACGTAATCACATTTATCTTTCATTAGTTTCTTCTATTTGACATAATTATATAAATATAAAGTATTGAGTACAGCACAAAAAAGAATAAAGAATAGGATTATAGATAATAAAGAATAAAATACTGTAATTAAACAGCTGTAATTACAAAGATAGATAACTAATTATAAAGTATAGAATTGAAAAAAAAAATAAAGTAACTTATTTTAAATGGCCACCGAAGATACTTCAAAGCAACACATCTTTAAAAGAAGTAAAATTTTAGATAAAAATTGGTTCAGTTTCAAAGAGTAAAAAGACAAATTTTATTTGCCTTTATCAATAATCGAAGTCATGTTGAGATTGATTTGATTTTTTCAGGCTCCTCTTATTTTTATTGCATATTTTTATAATTATCATAACTAAAACATTTTCAAAACAATCATGACTTTTTTGATCAGCTTAGAAATGTAGCAATTCAATTAGTCTAAATGTCTATCAAAGATATTTTAAGAGAAATGTTACAAACAAAATTCTGTAGAAATATATTTAAAAACTTGTGACTTTTATTTGATCTTAGATAGTAATCTTAGATAGTAATAGATAATTATTTCAAGATTATCTCAAATCTTTCAAATTATAAATCCCTAACTTTTATTATATATTCTTGTCATTAAACATCTAGAGGGATTTAAATTCTTGTCACATTAACATCACCAAACCTATGTAAGCTAAGTGTAAAAGATACTTCTAATTGTAAAATAATTATGTATTTAAAAAATTTATGGGCATTTAAAATATCGATTAAAAGTAAATAGTTATATTTCTTAATAAGATACTCGTAAAAGATCATATAAAAAATAATCATCAGTCTCTTGAAAGTCAATGTCAACTACAAAAATATGTAATAAAAATTAGAAGTTACTTGAAAAATTCAAAATAATTTCAAAGTGATCTCAACACCATCACTCAAGGTAATGTTAAAAATCATGTTAAAATAAAGATTATTATTTGTTCAATCCTTTAACTTTTATCTGGAACGTGTCTTTCCAAAATGTACTTCTTCTATCTTTTAGAAATAGTACTTTACAAGATATTTTAAAAGTAACTGATATTTTTGGAGCATTTACACTTTACTATTAGCAGAAACATTCATTTTTCATGAATATTTTAATAATAAACCTTTAAATGTATGTTTACGTTATTAGGTCAATCAGAAAGTTCCGTTCATCTAGCGACGAATAACTGCAGCTAAAACTGTCGGTAACTCTAATGTCTAAACCAAGGATAATTTTGTAGTGTTTTGTAGTGCAATCTGTCGATAAGATTCAGCATATATAGGTATATGTTTGCATCAATAAATATTGTTTTTTTACTGCATTGAAAATGTTGAAATTTGAGGTAAATAAGCGTCATTTGCGTGAAGTATTAATTTTCTGCTTCAATTGGAAGAAAACTGTAGCTGAAGCTCATCGAATGCTTGTAGAAGTTTATGGTAATAGTACAAATGTAGATCATGGTGATAGTTTTTTTTTTTTTTCGATAAAACGTGCAGAGAATGGTTTCGAGGCTTTAAAAGTGATAATTTTGATGTAAAGGACAAAGAGCGTTCTGGACAGCCAAAGGCGTTTGAAGATGAAGAATTGCAGATATGGTGAATGAAGACCCATGTCAAACGCAAAAACAACTTGCAGAAGCTAAATGTTGCTCAATTTGTCATTTCTGATTGTTTAAAAGCCTTGGGAAAGATCTACAAGGAAGGAAAGTGGATCCTATATAAACTTAAGCCAAGAGACATTGGAAAACCATCTACGAAATTGTTTGCTAGGCAAAAAAGAAAGAGGTTTTTGCATCGTATCATCACTGGGGATGAAAAATGAATTTATTTTGATAACTTCAAACGTCGAAAAATTATTTGCGACCCTGGCTAACCCTCAAAATCGACACCAAAGTGGAATATCCACGGAAAGAAGGCAATGCCCTGTATTTGGTGGGACTAACAAGGTGTTGTACCATAAGCTATTGAAATCTGGTGAAACAGTTACAGGACATCTCTACCGAGAACAAATAATTCGTTTGAGCCGAGCATTGCATGATAAACGACCACAATATCAAACAAAACAGCATAAAGTGATTTTGCTTCATGACAACGCTCGCCCTTACGTCACAAAAACTGTTCAGGAAATGTTAGAAGCGCTTCGCTGGGAAGTGCGGTTCTCCATGCGACTTATTCACCAGACCGTGCCCCTCCCGACTACCACTTGTTTCGGTCTATGGCACACGTACTTGCTGAGCAACGCTTCACTTCTTATGAAGATGTCGAAAAATGGATCACTGATTGGATAGTCTCCAAAGATAAGTTATTCTTTCGCCACGGAATCCGCTTGCTGCCCGAAAGAAGGGAAAAAGTCATTACTAACGATGGACAATGTTTTGATTAATATACTTTTACATTTTGTTTCTGAAATAAAGTCATACTTTTTGCAAAAAAAAAACAGACCGAACTTTCTGATTGACTATATAATAAAGCTAGATATATCTAATAATAAAGTTAGATATATCTGCTGTAACTTTCATTCCAAAATCACCTGCCATACGATGATCGCTCAAAAGTTCATCCAATGGCAATTAAAATAATTCTTTGTATGTATTGATTGAAGTACATTATGAATTTAAAATTTTCCTTGTATTGTTATTTTGTTAAATAATAGATTTCATATTAAAAGAGCTGTGATTCAAAGATATCTTAGTATATGATTTTCAACATTTTTTTTTATTATATTCCAAAATTGAAATTTAGGAAAAGTAAAAAACTTATATAAAGATTCACAGTGGTATTTTACGTATGCAATGATGATATTAAATTATACTATTGTCATATTGCTATTATTATATTATCATTTTTATCAATATTATGTATAACTTATATCATTATCTAAAAAAGAGAGAGTAATTGTGCCCACATGAACTCATCTTTATACAAATTTTTTTTCTTATTGTTAGTTGGATTTTTACATGTTTTTGTGAAAATTATTTAAAATATATCTTATATGTATGTATGTATGTATGTTGAAATTTTTTATATACCTTTGCATCAAGTTTCCTGAAATATGCTGGATTTTTAGAACATAATATAGAACCTGTCTCCCAAGATTCATTTTCTATTGTTACAGAAGCACTTATTTTATTCGCTTTTATAGGCTTCTTTCCTTTTTTACTAATCTTTCTCTCAATTTTTACAAATGGTGGCAACAGAAGGTAATGGAAGTAGCATGGTGGTGGTTGGTATTTGATATCACATAATGTTAGTAGCATATTCAATTCACTTTGCAAATATATCAAAGTGTCCAAACGTTTTAGTACTTGTTTTTGCAATAGAGGATTTGTTTGCGTGACAAAACCTGAGATTATTTCTCTAAGCCTGTAACATTCCTTTTGCAGTTATTTACAATTTTGAACTGACATATTAAAAATAACATATTAAAAATAATCATATGCATATTACTGCTACATAAAAAAAGATTTAATTAAAATAAATGCTTACCAATTAATACCGTATATAATAAGATCTAATGTTGAAGATTCTGGTGTATCAAAATTTTTTGGCATTAACATTCCACATCCCAAAAGGGCATCTATAGCCTCTAACTCTTCATGTTCACTGAGCCTTATACAACATATCTTAAGAAGTCGAAATAGTATTGATGCAATTGGACCATTTCTTTTATTTCCAAAATTTAATACATAATTTCCTGATTCATCTTCTGCATTATTTAGTCCAAATTTAGGTACTAGATCTTCCCTGATGAAAAATTATATATGTATTTTGTATGTACGCGCGCGCACGTATAAATGTTGAATATGTAACATACATATTCTTATTTAGATTTATTATTTTTATATCTTATCATTATACAATCATTATAACTAATCAGATTTACAATTACTTGATTAATCAGATCTAATTTAAAAAAATGTATATTTAAATGTGTTTTAAATGTCATTCAAAACTGCATTTTGATGAAATAAAATAGATATCAAAAGTTTTATTTATATTTGTTTATTACTTTTAATAATATTATATTTAAATGTTTTAATACTGTTCTACTCTATATACATAAAATGATAGAAAGACATTTCTCTTTGATAGGTTTGAAACTCAATAATATGTAAATCAAAACTTTAATAAATGGATTCTATTATTTCTATATATTATCTATCAGTTTCTATATTATCTATCAATCTCTTGAAAATCAATTTCACAATCAGTTGTATTCATTAAATCAGTTGTATTCATTAAACCTATCAGATTGCCTATATTATAAGAAGCAATTCAAAAAATGATGACATGCTTAATATATGCTAAATATATTCCATAATATAGCTAACAGATAAGAAATTTGTTTTGAAATTTTTGTTTTGAAACAAAGACATAAAATTGTATAAAGCATAGAAATTGTTTTTTTAACTTTTAAATCATAATTTTTTTTAAAATTTATCTTAGTTTATTTGGTATAACTTTTATAATTTTATAAGTAATAATCATATTAAAATTTAAAAAAACAGATGTATGATATAATTTATTTTGATTGTTATACTAAAATTTGTAGTTTAGGATATTTTATTTAGAGAAAAATAAAATACTATTTTTTAAAACATCAGAAAAACTCATTGCATGTATAAAATGTATAAAATATATTGATATTAAAAGAGATTATATAATATGAATGAATTGTAATTATCACACACACACACACACACACACACACAATACCACACACACTGGTCACACAATAATACACACACACACACATACACACACACACAACACACATATCACACGCAATAATACGCACACACGCACGCGACGCACGCACGCACGCACACGCACACACGCACACACACTGGTGGCAGAAATAATAGGTACACTCATTTGTTGTTCTTTTTCGATTTGCAGACATATGTGTTTATGCTAGAACAGATTACTGTTTCAGTTGAACGTCGCAACAGTTAAACAATATGTTTATATATACAGATAACTTCAGTTAATCTTTAGAATGAAGTAATTGCAGACATTCTTCAAAGATTGTGATTTCGGACTGGTAGAAATAATAGGTACAAGCAGTTTTCTTGTTATTAAATTTTGTTGGACATTTTTATATTGTCAGAGATTGTAAACTTATGTTTAATTTAGTATTTACCATAATTACTTAGTGATAAATCGTATTTATAGTTGATGAAAAATGGGTAGATCGAAACATTGCACAGTTAACGAGAAACAGTTGATAATAAATCTTCGTAAAAATGGAAAATCTTTCGGAGAAATCTAAATTGATAGGACGGTCTAGAAATATGATTGCTAATGCCTTAAAAACGCAGTGTTCTGTAGAATCACGAGGGAGACCTCGAAAAACATCGGAAGCATTTAACCGGCTACTACTTCGAAAATGCAAAGCCGATCCCTTTGCGAGTTCTTCTACACTGAAGGAACAAACTAATGCACCAATATCAGCAAGAACAATTTGTCAAAGACTGCAAGATGCTAAATTGTATGCTAGAACTCCAAGAAAAGTGCCACTGTTGAGTAAGAAGAATATTAGAGATCACTTAACTTTTGCGAATAAATATTTAAAAACTGTTGGTGAAGAAAGAGAGAAACAGTGGAGAAATATTCTTTGGAGCGATGAAACAAAGATTAATTTGTTCGGATCTGATGGCGCATTAACTGTGAGAAGGCCTCCAAATGTGCATTTAATCCTAAATTCACCAAAAAAACAGTAAAATTTGGAGGAGGAAGTATCATGGTTTGGGGATGCTTCTCCTACAATGGTGTCGGCCCTCTGTACTGGATTAAGGAAACGATGACAAAAGAGATTTATCGTGACATTTTAAATAATATTATGTTACCCTATGCTAAGAAGAATATGCCGCTGATATGGACTTTTCAACAAGATAATGATCCAAAACATTCGTCGAAACTTGTAAAAACGTGGTGAAGATAATCAAGTCTCTGTGATGAAATGGCCAGCACAATCTCCTGATTTAAATCCTATAGAAAACTTGTGGCATGAGATAAAAAAGGCAGTTCCAAAGGAGAAAATTACAAATAAAACTCAATTGTGGCAAGAAATTCAGAAAACGTGGTACAGTATATCAAAATCAATATGCGAGCGATTGATGGATTCAATGAGCCGCTGATGTCAAGTAGTTCTGCAAAATAAGGGTCACGCGACTAAATATTAGTCAGAAAGACAAGATTTAGTTTTATGAATATGTTTTAAATAGTTTTCTGTTGTGCAATACATGTTTCAGTGCAATTGTACCTATTATTTTTGCCAATAACTTTCTGCCAAAGATTTTCTAAGATTGTATTTTATGATTGTATAAAACTTAAGCAACAAAATGTTTATTTTTTTTAATAAATGTAAGGCTTCAAAGTATTACCTCTACACATAGTAATTGAACTGAACTTTTTTTTTCTGTCCTCTGCAGATGAAATTACGATTTGTCTGCAGTGTACCTATTATTTCTGCCATCACTGTATATACAGGGTAAGGAAAAAGTATGGAAACCCTTAAATATCTCAGAAATTACACATTTTAAAAAGAAATGTTTCAGACAAAAGTTGTAAGGTTGAAAAAGGTCTATTTACTGATCTTATTATTTTGACTTTGCATCGCCAAGGTCAGACCAAGATCATGTTGAATTTTTTAAATGGGACACTCGATATATTATTGCATATTGTTATTTTTGTAGCTTATCTCGAGAGCTTCCCAAAACACTATAATAAAATATTTTTTCATAAAGTACTTTTTGAGTTACGAGGCTTGAAAGATACAGTATTTTGACATAAAATACAAAATATCTTGAGAAACATTCAGTTTTCGATAATCTTATCTTGATACTTTTTGCACAGAATAATGAAATCAAGCAATTGGTGTAAAGAAAACACATGGTTGATTTGAAAAAAAAAAATATGTTGCTAAACACCACAAGTATATACTTTACATTTTTTTAAATAAATCTGACCTTGGCAACACCATGCAAAGTCAAAATAAAATCAGTAAATAGACCTTTTTCAACCTTATAACTGTTGTCTGAAACATTTCTTTCTAAAATGCATAGTTTCCGAGATATTTAAGGGTTTCCATACTTTTCCCTCATCCTGTATATACAAGGCGCATCTGACCATCCGTCCACCCCTTTTCTTTTAAAAACTAAGCATTTTAGAAATAAAACGTTTTACATGAAAATTGTATGGTTTTGAGGGAACATAAAATGGTGTCTTGGTTTGAGTGCCTTGGGTTGCATCGTTAAGGTCAAGGACACCTTCAATTTCTTAAATGGAACTCCCTATTTTTTATTGCATATTCTTGTAGCTTATCTCGAGAGCTCCCAAAAAACTATAATAAAATATTTTTTCATTAAGTATTTTCCGAGTTATAAGACTCGAAATAATTTCTTAATTCTACATAAACTATAAAATATCTCGTAAAATATTCACCTTTCGATGACCTTATCTCAATACTTTTATGTACAGAATAATGAGAGGAATCAATTGGTGTAAAGAAAACACATAGTTGTTTTTAACAAAAAAAATATGCAATTTGTAACTAACAATTACATATTTTTTCTAGTTTATGTAAAATTAAGAAATTATTTCAAGCCTTATAAGTCGGAAAATACTTAATAAAAAAATACTTTATTATAGTGTTTTGGAAAGCTCTCGAGATAAGCTGTAAGAATATGCAATAAAAAATAGGGGGTTCCATTCAAGAAATTGAAGGTATCCTTGACCTGACCTTAATAATGCCACCCAAGGTCAAACCAATGACACCATTTTATGTTCCTTCAAAACCATACAATTTTCATGTAAAACATTTTTCTCCAAAATGTTTAGTTTTTGAAAGAAAAGGGGTGGACGGGTGGTTAGATGCACCCTGTATGTATATATGTATATGTATGTATATATATATATATATATATATATAAATAAAATAGGTTATATTTAATATATGTATTATGAAAGAGATTTTATTCAAATATATATAGATGTAGAACTATAAATTCTTTTATGATTATTTATATAATTCATGTAAATATGAAATCAATTAATATATTGTGTGTGTGTGTGTGTGTGTGTGTGTGTGTGTTGCGCGTGTGCGCGCGTGTGCGTGCGCGTGTGCGCGCACCCGTGCGTGAATACGTGTGTGTACATATAACATATTGTTTTGCATTTACCTGGATTCTAATTTATCTGTCATATACATATATGTAGTAACAAACTCATCTTCAATACAGCTACTTATTTTTTTAACAAAATCAATGTTAATAAGTTCGGTTTGTTCAATTACTTGTGCTAGTTGGTCATAAAACAGAGGTTCCGATTTATAACAACTTTTCACGCTCTTCATTACCTTACCTGTAAAAGATGTTTATATTAAACAGTTATACAATTTTTTCTTTTTATTATACTTCTTATTTATATTAATTCATGAAGCAAATATTAAAGAACATTAAGAAAGAACAATTATCATTAAAAAATTTATTATTTGAACTTTTTTATATCTACTATGAACATACATACACATGTATACAAACATACTACAGTTTAAGATTATGTAAAATAAACATACTAAATAATCTCAGAGCTTGATCGCATGTTTCAGCTTTTTCTGCCAAATGTTTTATTGCCATTACTGCTCCCATGACACCTTTACATTTTGTACTAAAATATATAATTCAATATTATGATTTATAAAAAAAAGATTATAAATATAATTTTATTAATGCCCCTGGCTTACATAGGTTTAGCAGTAGATAATTGTTTTTGCAACAATATAAATAAATCATCTCGTAAAGATTCTGAGATAGAATTATCAGTTAGACATAACCCATGCAACAAACCGCTTAAAGTGCCAACTTCTTCTAGTCCAAAGCATTCTATTTTTTCTAGTAAAATTCTTAAATGATTGCAATGTGATACTAAACAATCTTTTTCTTTTGTAGTCTCTGCCATCTTGCAAAGTACATTCAGTGCATGTTTCATAGTTTGGTCATTATTACCCATGAGAAGAATAGTATTTTTGATAATCTCACGTTGCTTAAATGGTGTTTCTTTTTGACTAAGAAATTGTAATCGAAACCATTCTATTGCAAAAATAATAAACACACGATCTTCAGACTTCAATAGTTTGCTCCCTAATTGTAACATTGGCGATTGTAATTCTCGAACAACCTGAAAAAAGGTATATATGAGGTAAAAAAGATATAATCATATAATATACATAATTACATATAATTATAATTTTTGCCAAATGACGACAAATAATAAGAGTTTTAAGCAAACCTCTTTATAATCATTGTAAAGTATGTGAAGCAAACTTATTCTATAAAAGCCACAACGTATATTTTGCTTCAATAAAGCTTCTGCATTTTTTTGTCTTATTGTCCCAGAAAATATTAAAAGCAAAATGATTAAATCCAATGGTTTTGGATTTTTATTAATATCTTTTATTACTGATATTGTGACATCTGTCACATCTTTAGTTAGTACACACATACACATTCTTAATGTTTTAACTATCTGCACTTGATTTTTATAACAGTTTTCAGCTTTATCTCCAGCAAGTGGCTGCATTTCTATATTACGTAATATAAGCAACATTTGTTTGACAATATCAAAAGATACACGATCATTAAGAAGAAATCTGCAACATTTAAAAAAGTTATTGTAAGTAATACTAATAGCGCACATATACACGCACACGCGAAAAATGACAAATTTAGAATTAAATATAAATGTACCTGATGATAACTGGTATAAATTCTATTTTCATATTTGTTTTTAACAATTGTAATACTTTAATTTTATATTCTTCTAAATACTCCTTTCCAAGATTAAAATTGGCAATACAGTTCAAAATTACATTCGTCAATTCACAGTTTTCCTCCAACATTTTTATGAGAATTTCAGCGAAAATCTGATGCTGAGCATCTGACAGAATGTCAGGGAGAAATAAGATGAGCTCATATTGAAACCACAGTGGACATGTTTCTAATAGCTGTTGTATATTTGTAGTTAATACATCAATATCAGTTATAGTATCCAAAAAGCGGAATTGATGTAATAGTAATACAGCCCATGGTACTTCCTCTGAAGTATCTCTATATAAAGATGTGCATTATAACAATAAAATTAAGATATGAATCTTTTCAATATTGCAGATATTTAATAGAATTAAGTTTAGAATTGTGTGTATAAAGGTATTTTAATTATTTTAATTTTTCCACTAAAATATCTCAGTCTTTAAGTTTAAAACAAAAAAAATTCTTTCAGACAAAAATACTCAGCCGTTAGGGGGAAAGAAGATCTTGGTTGACTTTAAGATGTTCTCAAAGTCACATAAAAATTTTTAAATAGAAACCCCTATTTTTTATTTCACATTCTTGTAAGCTGACTTCAATTTTTTCAAAACACTATATACTTACGTTTTCTGGATAAGCAATGTTGAGATAAAGTTTAAAAGTTAATAGGTCAACTTTTAGTCAACCGCTATCTTAAAACAATTAAGTTTGAGAAAAAGATGATAACTTTGGTTGATTTTGATATGCTGTCCTCAAGTTCAAATTCATCTTGAATTTTTTATGAGAAAAATATATTTTTAAATATTATTTTTAAATATATTTTTATTATTCTAATTTTACTGTTAGTGTTAGAAACAAGTATATGAACGTAGTAATTTTCTGTTTCTTTTATGATGCTTTAGTAACATGAATTCCCTTTTGCATGAATTGCCTCTTACAGGAGATACTTTATTATCTTAAAGTAATTGAGCTTAAGGCAAAAAGAAAATAATGATATTAGTTGACTTTGATATGTAGTGATTATGTATGATAATGTATGAAAATCTTGACCTGACTTTGAAGAGACTTAATGTCACACTATCTTTTTTTTTCCTAGCCACCATCTGAACAACTTTTGTTTGAAACTTTTTTGTCTTAAACTTAGAGCACTGAAATATTCCAGTAGATACATTAAAATGAGCTATGTGGTGTATACAAAGATCAAAAGTCATTCATTTTAATACTTATTGAAATTGTATAGATAATCTTGTTTTTAATCACTCCATAAATTTTATAACGTCTTATTTTCAATTTTTATCATCTGAAAAGTTATTTTACATAGTTTCATAGTAAGTTATATTTTTGTAAGTAATTATGTAGCCTTTTAACAATTAGGTTTTAATCAATAATTTAATAATATAATTCAATGTATACACGCAACATATATATACAAAAATATATTAAAATTTTACACACACGTACACTTCCATCAATAGAGTAGAAACTTCAAAAAGATATTTGTATTTCAGAATTCAACGAAAGGACCCTGCAAAATTCTTATGAGAAATGGTTTTTGGTAAAATTAAAATTGTAGTGTAATGTAGTTCATTACATCCTGATGAAATGTGTCAATAGACACAAGATCGAAAATAGACAGTTTCTGAGTTATAGAGCATCAAAGATTGGAAAAATGGGTTTATCTCATTTTTCCGATCTTCGACACTCTATAACTCGGAAACTGTCCATTTTCGACCTTGTGCCCATTGACACATTTCATCAGGATGTAATGAACTACATTACACTACAATTTCAACCAATTTTATCGAAAACCATTTCTCATAAGAATTCTGCAGGGTTCTTTCAATGAAATTATATAGATTTCAATTTTTGATACTTACACTAAAAGAATAGATTCATTAAGTTTAGATATGAAAATATTACACATGTCTGCTTGAATTTCTGTAACTTCTAACAGTAGTCTTGCAAGAGTTATTTTGCTTAGAATACCAAATCCATTATTGTTACTAGACATCTCCATGTCCTTCAACATTCTTTCAAAATTATCTTCGTTTCTAATATACTTTTCTAGAGAATCTATTATTTCTTTTTTTTTATATTGCTTTAAATTCAATACTTTTTTCATCTTCCATTTGACAATGGATGGAGGAACATCTGTACAAAAGAATTTTACATATTTTAAAATACCTTCTGAATTTTATTTTTTTAATAAAGGAGCTTAAGAATACTTATTAAAGAATTATTTTTTAATTAAAGAATAACAAAGAGAGAAAGAAATATACATAATAAAGAAACTTACTAAATGTATGTATATCATCAGTTGATAATACAATACCACATTTTTGTAAAAAATTAAGAAAAACAAATGGTACATGTTTGGAACAATTCGGTTTCTCTGAAAGATCTTCCTTATTATTAATTACATATTTCTTTAATTCCTGATTATTAATTTTATGTTTCTTTGACTTTGTAGATGACTGAAATTCTTCAGGTTTATCTTGTTGTCTTTTCTGAGAAATATAAGATTTAGTAATAGTTTTAACAGACAATTCATAACACACTTTCTTAGAAGAATTACAACTGGTATTAATATCTTGAATATGCGTTGTAGTTTTCTCTTTATCAAATACAGTTTTATTCTCTTTCTCCTTTATGTTATATTTATTATATAAGAGGTCAAGATCATTATCTGAAGTTTCCTCTGATAAATTAAGATTTGTAATTTTATTCTTCTGTGCAAGTAACTTTTCTACAGATAGATTAACAGTATCTAAGGACTTATTTCCCATTAATACACTGCTTGTTGACAAATGGATATTCTCTTGTTGACTTGATATAAGAGATGTATTTCCTGATACTTGATTATTAATCTGTTTTGACAATGTATCAGTTTTCAATATTTTAGGAGCAACAGCCAAATCATCTGTGTCTGACACATCATCCTCAGATTCATAAAAACTTCTTTTTCTACTTTTAATAGAGAAATCATTTTTCTCTTTGGAATAGATCTTTAAGGATTTTAATGTTGACGATCTAATATCTGATAATTTTTCTTCAAGAAATAAATCACTATTTTCTTGTGTTATAACGTTAATATTGTGGGAACTTATTTGTTTATTGCTAATAGAGTCAATTCTCTCTAATGATTGATTAATTGGTTGCACATCTTTGTGCAAGCTACTCTTTAACAATTTTCTCTTATCCATTTTCTTTATCCAAATTTAGAAGAAATTCTTTTCTCTTTCTCAATATTCTCAGAATCAAATATTTCTAAACTGATTCAAAATTTCGCGATTGGTGCTTAGTAATTAAAAAATAAAATTTATTTTTTTTAATGTCACTATCACAATATTAGAGACAAATAAACAAACTCTCTTAAGCCAACGGCACACGCATGAAGTAAGATAAGGAGACCGAACTTCATGGTCAGAGAATAGCAAAAGTGGACCCGAATTCCATCGTAAAAATGAGTTCGATATTTGGCCACTCGCGTCGCATGAACGTTAGTACTACCATTTCTATTGGTTAATAATCACAGAACCAATAGAAATGGGAGTACTAACGTTCATGCGACGCGAGTGGCCAAATATCGAACTCATTTTTACGATGGAATTCGGGTCCACTTTTGTCACCCCACAGTTCGGTCTCCTTATCCTACTTCCTGGGCACACGGTACGAGTTTTCGTAGTAGATCGCATACGAGTTAGCCACTAAGCACGAGAGTGAGAGAGAGCGAAAGACGCTCGCTTTCTCTCGCTCTCATGCGTAGTGGCTAACTCGTATGCGATCTACTACGAAAACTCGTACCGTGTGCCGTCGGCTTTAGACGGGATTTCTTAAGGGCCACTTTAACCGAACTCCGAGTCCGTTAAAATCATATATGTAATACTACTATATTGCTAGTCACGTATCTTCCCAATAAGCGGCATGAGCGTTGAGGAAGCAAGATAGAAAATACGGTACGCATGCGCATGTGTGTCAAAGTACATGAACTGTACATGCGCAAACGTTCAACGTTGAACGCATACGTCTATTAACTATGCGTACAGGCATATGTTTGCCTTTTACTTTTACACTTGTAGCACGATCGCACTATTATTATTATTTTTTTATTACTTTTTATAATTTTTTATAACAAATAAAAGTAATAAAATCACAGTATTCTATACTTTGACAGAAGTATCAAGAATTACACGATTTTATTAGGGTTAAGCTGGCTCAACGCGAGCATGCGCATTTGCGTCAAAGTCAGGAAGTAGGATAAGGAGACCGAACTGTGGGGTGACAAAAGTGGACCCGAATTCCATCGTAAAAATGAGTTCGATATTTGGCCACTCGCGTCGCATGAACGTTAGTACTCCCATTTCTATTGGTTCTGTGATTATTAACCAATAGAAATGGTAGTACTAACGTTCATGCGACGCGAGTGGCCAAATATCGAACTCATTTTTACGATGGAATTCGGGTCCACTTTTGCTATTCTCTGACCATGAAGTTCGGTCTCCTTATCTTACTTCATGGTCAAAGTACACGAATTGTGGGAGTGAGAGGTTGATATATGTCTGTCCCGTGATGATTTCGTCAGCTTTTCAGCAGTGTTGGCAATATAGTAGTATTACATATATGGTTAAAATAATCGACCATGAAGACTAGGGGTGCTTTCCAGCAAGCCGCAGTGTAACACAGTGTCCACTAGTATGAGTGAGACACACTCATATATCTCACTAGATATACTGAGTGTGTCTCACTCACACTAGTGGACACTGTGTTACACTGCGGCTTGCTGGAAAGCACCCTAGAATTAAGGAGTGTCAACTTCTATACGAAAGGCGATGAAAATGCGTCCTGAAAAACGGTTGATTTCGGAGAGGGCAGCACTTTGGCTACGTTTACATCGTGGACTTGATACGCGTATCAAATAGTAAATAACTAGTACATTGATTCAGCTATTGGCTGATCAGCTCAAATATACTACTTGATACGCGTATCAAGTGCTTGATGTAAACTAGGCCATAGCCTCGTCTACAATAGTCGCACAGATTGTGTCGCAGGTCGCATAAGCTGTGTCGTATGTCGCAGGCTGTGTTGCAAGGCTGTCGCAGTCGCAAGAGCCCTTGTCGCACGGAGTTAAGTCAATTGCGACAAGCGTGTCGCATGAAATCAGCCAATCACAGCACAGAACGTTGCTGCGCGAAGTGCTTTGACGATTTGCGTATGTTGCTAGCTATCCGTGGTCGCACCCATCATCTTCTGTTGTGCAATTCAGTAAGTAAACGGTAATATAAACATATTAAATTTAAAAATTGGGAGCAAAGTTGAAGAAAAATTAATAATTGCTGCCGATCATTCATTGCGGCTGCAGTCGATTTAATGCACGCGAACAATCCTTGCAACATATTGTAGATACTAGTTTAGCGATACATGCGACAACTTTCCTGCGACACTACTACTTACGACATACGACACAGCCTGTGCGACTATTGTAGACGAGGCTTATTACAGCCAGAAATATTTTTGTAGAGGTTAACTATATTATACTACAATTACTTCATTTTGAAACAAAGATGTCGACAGTCACTGTCGTAACCATAGACGTATAATAAATAGACTGCGCGTTCCCTATTTTGCCCATATAGGTCCGAATTTATAGTCGTTTCTCAAATCTTGAGACGTAAGAATTTCTCAAATCTCAAGTTGTTTCTTTACATTGCAAGAGCTGATCTTGTTTACTTTATAATCTATGGTTCAAGAGAGAAAAGGAAGAGTACATAAGATTTTATCATAGAACTTATACCTACTGGAAGGGGAATACAGTTTAACATTTGAAGGTGTAACAGAGAGACAGAAGATATAGTGTTCTCCTTTTTCTTTCCTTTGCTGTTTTCTGCGCATGATCCTCAACTGGCTGTCGAGAATAAACGAACTGTGTGAATAAACATAGCCGAAGACAAAATATTCACACTAGTCGTTTATAATCGAATATTTATTAAGTTATTGAATTTGAGTTTTTAAAAAATGGTTAATTATTGCATTTTATGCGGTAGTCGCCATCAAAAAGGAGTTTCGTATCATGGGTAAGTGTATAATAAAATTAATAATTAGTAAATATTCTCTTAATCTCATACAAATTATTGTAATATGAAAAATAAAATAGGTTATGTTATATTTCTGAAAATAATATATTATTAATAAATTTGCTATAAAGTGATTTATTTAATAATTTCGAGATTATTTACAATTACAAACATAGTTCGAGTTGCAGTCAGGCAATTTTAAAATTTTCAGATTTTTTTATTGCATGATTTTCTGAACAATTTGAAGCGAGCGCTTTATATAGCTTTTTGACATGCGCATTACGACCAAAAGGATGAATATACCTTTCTCTTTCGCACATATATATCTTTCTCTCTCGCTCGGCTCCTTCAGATTTTTCTTATGCGTTGAATGGGCTATTCCTCTTCCAGTAGTATAAGTTCTATGGATTTTATGTGCCCTTCCTTTTCTCTCTTGAATCATAGATTATAAAGTAGACAAGATCAGCTCTCACAATGTAAAGAAACAACTTGAGATTTGAGAAATTCTTACATCTCAAGATTTGAGAAACGACTATAAGGGCTATCACACACAAAATACATAACGTAGCATAAACATAACATAAGACCGCTGGACCAATAAACATCTAGAAAAAAGTCGCCATATTGATTTACATAAGATGCGCATTGGTCCAGCGGTCTTATGTTATGTTTATGCTAGGGTACGTTCCAAAACCTTACCCGGGTGACTATAACACTAGAAGTTGCTATAGTATATGTCACGTATGCTATAGTACTTCTAATATTATAGTACACCCGAGTAAGGTTTTGGAACGTACCCCTATGTATTTTGTGTGTGAGAGCCCTAAATTCGGACCATATGTAATACTCATGGAGGACTGGAGAGAGCATTGCGGTGGTAGGAGTATAATCCTAATAGGCGATCCAAGATGGCTGCTACCGGAAATAAACTAAAGGAGGTTAATTCAAATCGAATTTCAATTGATCATTGTGTTGTAATAATTGTCTTTTAGAGGATTACAAATAAATATTAAAAAATATATTTGGTTATGAAAAAGTTTCAAATTTTTGCATATATATAAGAAATTAATTTAAGATATTAGAAAAATTTTAAAATTTTAATGTATTATTCTTTCTTGTACAAATCATATAAAAATGTAAAATTTGTGTGTATATGTAATCATATATATTCATTCATTTATTTATACATAATATAAAGAGTTAGTTGAAACATTCATACTTGTACTACTTGTACTACTCTCATTTATACTTGTCAACTTTTCCAAGTATGATTTACTGTGTAACTCACATGTCTTATCCGTGTAATGTGGATTGTTGGGACTGCATCTGATTTAAGGCGTGTAATATTTATTGATGTTCTATCAAAACAATCTTCGGAACAGTGTCTTGAACATAAAACATGACTTCTTTGTGGTTTCCAGTTATTTTTCCCAACAAAATTGATCCAAAATTCATATTTACTTGCATTTTTTGGAAAACTAAAAGATATTACAAATAAAATACGTAATAATAAGTAGTACAAATTTCTGAATATAGTTCATCATTTATCAGAATTCATTAGTGTTATTACTTTTACTTACGAAAAGTAAGTCCACAATTTTTCGACTTTGTCGAGGAACACGTCGCACAACTAACCATTATATCAATATTTTCAATATAATTATAATTACTTAATTTTGTTATCGAGAATCAAGCCTTGTGACATGGTCTTGTGAGATACTTTGAGATCGACTGCAGCGCTCCTTACGGAGCAGAAAGCTTTGTGGTTTCCAATTATTTTTCCCAACAAAATTGATCCACAATTCATATCGGAGTAGAAAGCACGTTATAGGCGGTCTCTCATAGTGCACTTCCGATTACAAAATTTATGCCCCCACCACAATGCTCTCTCCAGTCCTCCATGGTAATACTCCTATTATCTAGTTTACATTGTGCACTTGATACGCGTATCAAATAGTAAGTAACTAGTACATTGATTCAGCTATTGGCTGATCAACTCAGATACATTACTTGATACGCGTATCAAGTGCTCGATGTAAACTAGGCATATATTGCTAGTTCCGTATCTTCACAATGGCCTAGTTTCCACCGAAGTCTTCAATCCGATTCTACTTCGGTGCAGAACAAATTTATTATGCTGTTTCCACTAAAAGTGAAATAGGAGTGAAAAAGATCGATATTTCAGTACAGCCAACTTAATTTAAGCCAGGTTATGTATACAAATAGAACTAGAATAGCCAATAATAAAAGACCTCATTAAAGTTAGCCGGGCAACTTTCACTTTTCTGACTTTTTTTTATATGAATCGTTTGTTGGTCGTTTGTAGGTGATTGTTAGCACAATTTTGACGTTTGTTGATTATTAATTTAATTGTTATTAACAAAGTAAATTTCAACCTGAAGTTAGCCGGTCCAATTATAATTTTTAATCTTTTTTCAATTGTTATAGGTCAAATCGCTAGAAAATCGTTTGTTAGTCACAATTATGTCCTTTAAAACGTTTGTTGGTTGATTATTTATTATTTATAAGAAAATAATAATTCTTACAGTAACGCGCATACTGCGCATGCGCGGCTAAAAGTCCCTAAAATCCCGTAAGATTTATTTTAAAGATAAATGTGAAAATTATCTGTGATCTCTATAAGTCTCAAGAGTAGAGCGCTATATATTATTTATTGTTGCTATACATATATATATATATATATATATTACGCTATATACTATGTACTTAACTGTTTATTTAGAAACCGCGTTTTTAATTAAATTTAAGACAGTATTCACATTAAAGGCTTTTTTCATTATAATATTTGCTAATAATAATAATATTTAATTATAATTAATAATTATTTTTTACGAAACTAGTTTCTCTAATTCTAATCTTATTATTTAATTATTATTATCTCAATGTTTTTTCTAGTAGGTTGTAACAGTGGATTTTTTGATGCTGCGGATAGCCGCGGGTATCCAGTGTTCAGGCGGCGGGATCGAAAGTTGCGAAACTAGGCGTTTGTCTTATCTTAAAACTATGTTTATTTAATACTATTGCTTATACACTAACTTAACTCTAATATGTACAATATCCGGTACTGCCGGCTTTAGACTTCGTTATTGGCGCGGGTGCGCGTGAATGTGGCTTAACGCGGCGGTACGCGTTCGGCTCGGTTCGCCGGAGTTCGGCGGTACGATCCCGCGGACGGAGATCGGGCGGGATCGGCGGGCTCCGCGGTACTTCGGTGGCGCGGGCCTGCTTGCGGAGATCGGGCGGATTCGGCGGACTTCGCGGTATTCCGGTGACGCGGCTCCGGCTACGGAGGTCGGGCGGAATCGGCGGATTCCGTCTTGTCTCGGCGGTTCGGTCGCGGATTAATTCGCACGGCGAATTAGAGGGATGTTTCGAAGAGGTGGAGGCCTCTCATCACGAGGCGGGGGTTGCCGCTCAACTCGCGGTATGCCACTCAGCACGTGGTCTTCGGAGGTAGCTACTCAGATCGTAGCTGGCTTAGTATGACGGCGGGTAGTTGTCGCTCAACGCGCGACTCTCGACGATCCTCAGCTCGCACCCTGGAGGACTTGCTTGCTCAGCACGCAAGCGGGTAGGATCCGGAGAATACGTTCCGGAGGATAGACCAGCTCAGCACGCTGGTCGGAAGGAACATGCTTAACACTGCAAATCCTGCGTTACTTATACCCGCAGGTTGGTGACAGGCGGGTTGGTGCGGCGCGGAAACATTTGTTTATGCCGGGGGTGACAGGACACGTTTGTTAACGAAACGCTTCGTTACAAGGTTTTTAGTTTACGTTTTTTGAATTATTATGTAACTGAATAATAAGATTTATTATTTGTGTTAATTTGTAACAAATATATTCATTTTATTGGATAATAATATTTCTAATATAGTATGTTACATAATATTAAAATTCAAGCTTTGTTATGACTAAATACATTTATTTACA
This sequence comes from Crematogaster levior, assembly GCA_901521435.1. Lineage (NCBI taxonomy): Eukaryota > Metazoa > Arthropoda > Insecta > Hymenoptera > Formicidae > Crematogaster > Crematogaster levior. The sequence continues at coordinate 17,888 of CABEGB010001400.1, read as the reverse complement.
ACTTATACATAATTGATACACATTTTTATTTCTGGCCAAATATTTCCGGCCAACCTGAAAAATAACACAGCCACACAAAAGAAATTTTTGGTTCTGACCTGGGGGTCTGACTATGCCTACTATATGTTTTTGGGGTCGCTGAATCCGAATCTGAGGTCTGTTTTGTCCTATCAGATCAGGATTTGTTCATAACCTTAAAAAAACTCATGAAATCACATACAAAAATTTTTTTTTCTGATTTCGGGTCTGACAATTTCTATTATATATCTTTAGTGTCGTTGATTCCGAATCCGATGTTTATTTAGCCTCATCAGATCATGATTCTTCCAGTAACCTCAAGAAACCGATGATTCAAGCTATTAAACGCACATTGAATTTCTAAGAATTGAATTAAAATAAAAAAATTCAAGCTCCTAAGCCTCAGAACTCGTCTAACTCTTTAATCAAGCTCACCATATCTCTTAATAACCCAGTGTAATAACTACGTGTATTCAAAATTCAACTGGAAATCTATATCATGTCTATAATCGCACAACTACGGTTATTTCACGTTTTACTACACGATTTTTATTTTGACTTAAGCACCCCATAAAGAATATGTTGTTCAATATTATTACCGTATATATTGTTCAGTTATTCGAAGTTACGTGTGTCTGCGTCCAGGGCACCTCCACGTGGTGACGGTGGGCAACGGAGCTATTCCGTTATCCGGCAGAGTCCCTGGATTACGGCATTCATGCCGTCATGGCAGACACACGTAAGAAACGTGTTACGATGCAGGGACTCGGAACCCCAGTATCGGCGGCTGGTCAGGGTGGGAAAGAAAAAAGAAAAAAGAAAGAAAAAAGAACTCGATACAGCTCCAAGAAAGAACATTGAAAAAAGTGAAATATTATGCCTAACATGAACAGATTTAACCAACAGTCCTTTTAAGGGCTACATGATGTACAAAACCCGATCGTGCAACCTACCCGCGGTGTACATCGGATAATGCTAATGCCGACGGTACAATGAATCATTAGACTAACATTAGTTGAATAAGCCTAAGAATATAAATATATTGAATGTTTATTTGTTAGAACAATATTTTCAGATTTGTTTTTTTTACTAAAACACGCTTCAAGTGTGCGATATTTCCACTATCGCACGTTCCAACGTACGATATCCCAAAATCGCACGCTGAAGCAGAATAATCAAACGGAGTGTGAAATCTGCTGTTTTCTACAATCAAAACTATTGCGCAAAGTGGCATATTTCGGGCATGCGTGATGAAAAATATAGAAGGAATTGTCAGACCCGAAATCAGAAAAAAAATTTTTTATATGTGGTTTCATGAGTTTTTTTGAGGTTATGAACAAATCCTGATCTGATAGGACAAAACAGACCTCAGATTCGGATTCAGCGACCCCAAAAACATATAGTAGGCATAGTCAGACCCCCAGGTCAGAAACAAAAATTTTTTTTGTGTGGCTGTGTAATTAATTGATTTTTTTATATAAATAAAAAATATGTCTTCAAGCTCGTCAGTAGTACATTGCACATCAAAGTCCATTTTTATACCACGAACAGCAATCTTTTTTTCTAGTTTTTTTCTTCTTTTGCTGTGCATACTTCTAAATAGTCAATTTCAACATCTTCATAAGCTTGCAGACTCACAACATAAGTTAGGTAAAAAATTTTCTGAAAATCGGAAAACGTTACACATTCCATCATTAATGCGATGCAACGAACGAAAAAATCTTTAATGCAAGTATGACGTGCATTTTTCCAGCAATTCCAACGGCACATGGCAGCAATAAAATGAGCCACGTCTATTCGAATTATTGTGTCTGGTCTTTTTCTGGTCTTCTTCTGCTCGTTTGAAAACAAATGCACATGGAAGTCGATACTGCAGAAAAAATGAAATTGCAATTTCGTTTGTCCATATTCCTGGCTTTAATTTTATTGTTGAACTGTTCTTCGCATCAGGTTTAATCTGATTCCACTGATGCTCAGTAAGAATTAAATCAAACGTATCCAATTTTGTCTTGTTATTATTCAATGCAGAATACGATTCATCGTTAGACTTTTCAATACTTATCATAGAATTTGCTAGACTCGAATTATCGTTATGCTGATTTAATATTGGCAAAACACCCATTTCTTGTCTAGCTATACTTGGAATGGAGTTTCTATCATTGCGTACATTTGTATAACAAGCTGCGGAGCTCCATCTTCCGCTTAATGCAATAGACATATCTTTCCATACTTTTGCTGACCAGACTGGCAAGGGATCAGTTTGAAAGTATTCCATAAACTTTTTAACAACCAAGATGCTCTCTTCTGGTGGAACGGCAATCTTGCGCAACATATTGAAAATACCTATAAAACAAAGCAATTTTCAAATTGTGTACTTTTGAAAAATGTAATGTTATAATTTACTGTCACATAAAATTTTATTGTAATAGAAGCAAAATAAAAATCTTTAAATAAAGGATTAAAGAGATTTAGAGAAATTTCTATAATTTTAATATTCTATCATAACTTTAGAATATATTTTGTAATATAAAAAATCACAATGTTTTATATTAACATGTATTTGTTTATAAGTATAAATATCTATTAAGATTCATGAGGATATAAAGACCTAATGAGCTCATATAGACCTATGAACTATTTTATACTTACATATTGTGTGTCACTAACTGTTGTGTATATGCATGCTTGGGAGCACCGCTTCGTTGCCATTGATAACACACGATGCAGTCCAGACACACAATATGCAGTCCAGATTTTTCTTCTTTTTTAAGTATTATCATATACAAAAACAAAATTAAAACATAATCTTGTTTTAATCTTGTTTTCGTATATACACTGCAAGATGCGGATTTATAACAGTTTTTGCATTACACTTGGAAATGTCTTTTCGCAAATCGTCATAAATTTGCCAAACTCCATTAGAACGCAAACAGTATGCAATATAATGCCCTGATATATAGGCTACTATTCCGGCCAACCTGAAAAATAATTAATTGATTTTTTATATAAATAAAAAATATGTATTTAAAATATAGAAAAATTTTAAATAAGTTATTATGCTAACCTGTATTCAAAATTTTCAAGAGTAAGTGTTGTCGGCATTTGTTCAATTCTGCAGGTCATTCCCATCTTACATTGGAGGTTTGGGCGTATATCAAGCTCAATGAAAACATGAATTGTTGGCTCCTTTAACCATGTGTACTTTCCTAAGCGCGGTTCGTTGCAACGTACTTAATAAATCGTCGATCGGAAGCCTAAAGATTTTACCAAAGAATAAGAAGAAATATTTTATCGCATCTTATGAAAATAAATAACGTACCATAATTGTCTGTCACATCAGGTTCTATCTGCATAGCGGAATAATCGTAAAATGTTACATTCCACTTTCTATCTTTGTGTTTGCTGTCGACCATGATAATATTATATTCCGTATGACCGACGAAGATAGTATTCTGCATTTCCAAAGGACACATATCTTTTACTTTATAAAAACTTAGCAGTTGTTCCCTTTCACCGTTGGATCGGTAATAAACCAGGTGTCAATTTTTCTGCCAGTGTACAATATACCGTCGCTGCTTCTATAGGGACTTAGCAGTTCCGATAGGCTACGCCTCTAGCAGAGACAGAAGGAGTTAGTTAGTTAGTTAGTGAGTTATAGAGAGAGTTATATATTGGGTGTAAAGACTGATATATTATTCATTGTATGTTATTAGAAAAGAAAATAAAACAACCCGTATTCTCGAACGCTCGGGCGTAGCTCGTCGGATTCCGGGGTTCGATGGGTCTGAGTAAAATACGAAACGGAGTTGACAAAACACCTTAATTTATTATGTTAACGCTATTTACATATATACAAGTTCTTGTGAGCGGATATATCATACGCGGGGCGTGCGGTAGCGCCTGATGTTTCGTGGCGCGCGCGGTATCGTGATTCGGATCGGTACGCACGCTGGACGCACGCGGCGGGTGCGTGCTTCGGCGCGGCGCGGTGCCGCGGGCGGTATTGTACGTATCGTGGGCGCGTTTAAAGTCCGCGGTTCGCGGCGCGGCGTAATGGCCCGCTATCGCCGTATCAATGGCGATAGCGCGGTGCCGGTACAGTCGTGGCGCGATTTCGCGTTGTGCAGGTTTGCGGTCCGTGGATTGGGATGAGACAATCGGACCGAGAACACTCGGCGGTAGCAGAGAACGCTCTGCTGCACGCTACTCGACGTAGTAGCACTCTGGGAGTAGGCACGGATGGTCGGTGCGCGTACGGGAACCGAGAACACTCGGCGGAGACAGAGTACGCTCTACCCCACGTCCCGTATCGGATTCGGATCTTCGGTTTTAGCAGCGGCCGAGAACGCTCGACGGAAACCGAGTACGCTCGACTCCCTGGTTTTGCGGCTCTTAGGAACAGGTTCAGGAATAGCTTACTAGCGTCGGCTGGTAGCGTCGGCTGGCAAGCTCCGGAATCGGTGAAGAGATCTTTTTGGATCCCTTTTTATACCCGGGAAATTGTGAGGAGATGTGGAAAGGAAATTCTCCCACCCGGCGTACGTGTGCCGGCTCGGAGTAGGGAAACGCTCGGGTTGGTGTTCGGCGGCGGTCGGGTTTTCCCGTGCTCGCTCGGCGTCGAACATCGCGAGGCTGCGTGCCTCTAGCGATTCGTTTATTATAGTATTAAAAATAATGTGGGGCGCACCGCGCCCCAGTTGCCGGGTCTGGTGGGTGTTATGCCGGCGGAACGATGATAGGTTTTATGGGGTGCATCGTTACAAAAATATATATTTTATTTAGTGGGAATAAGGTGTAGAACCTTTGTAATAAAATCTTTACTAAATCTATTTCCCACATTGGTGCCGAAACTCGTAGAAAATCTTCCATTTGTCTGAGGTTAGGCACGCACTATTGTTCTATACAACGGCCTCGTTAAACATGTCTACAACCGATGAGTCACATGAATCAAAAATGGAAATTCAGGCGAGTGAATTTCACAACGCCAAACTACCCGAATTTTGGCGCGACGAACCCAAGTTGTGGTTCGCCATGCTGGAAAGAGAATTCACGGCATACAACGTTAGAGCGGACGCCGTCAAATGCGCCGCCGTAATTCGTCATTTGGACACCGCTACCATGAAAGTAGTAGCCGACGTTATATCCGCAACACCTTCAGAAGATTCCTACGGCGATATTAAAAACGCTTTAATTACTAGGCTTGCAACTTCCGAAGAGAAACAATTACGTCAGTTATTAACCGGCATAGAAGGCGATCGAAAACCTTCAGAATTACTACGAGAAATGACACACCTCGCCGGCAGCAATGTCACCGCCTATGCACTACAGACATTGTGGCTACAACGACTTCCCAAAAGGATCCAAGAACTCTTAACAGTGGTCGGCGACGTAGAACTTAACAAACTCGCAGAACTAGCTGACAAAGCAACAGAAAGATCCAGTGATCACGAAGTAGCTGCCATAACACAGGAATCTCCATCTACTTCCCTCACCGCCGAAATTACAGAGTTAACCAAACGAGTGAGTCAATTAGAAGCATCAATTAGAAAGTCAGCACGTAATCGTAGCAGAAGTAGAAGTCGCAATCAAAAAAGCTATTTTCAAAACCGTAACAAGTTCCGCGGAAAGTCACGTGATAATTCTCCAGGAATATGTTTTTATCATAAAAAATTTGGCAGCGAAGCATGGAAATGTAGACAGCCTTGCGGTTGGAATAATGACAGAGCAAGCGACTCGGAAAACTAAAAAGGCCGTCAGCTATAGAGGCGGTTGAAACCTGTTAAAACAAATCGCCTCATTATCACCGACAACGAAACAGGTATACGTTTTTTAATAGACTGGTGCTGACATTTCTGTAATTCCCAGGTCGTCCCTACACGTCCGTCGCCCAGCGGACGAATATAAACTTTTCACCGCAAACGGATCACCGATAAACACCTTTGGAGAGAAACTCCTCACTCTTACACTCGGTTTACGACGCCGTTTTCCCTGGAAATTCATGGTAGCTCAAGTCTCGCGCGCGATATTAGGCGCTGATTTTCTCCACCATTACAAATTGTTAGTGGACATCAGAAACAAGAAGCTGATTGACGGTACTACGCGGTTGTATACGAATGGCTACATTTCTTCCACGCCGTCGTTATCGATTTCTACAATCAACAAGAACAACAAATATCAAGCCTTACTAGAAGAATTCGCAGATATTTCGCGCCCACATAATCGCATCGTTACACCACATCAAATAGCACATCATATTACAACAAAAGGCCCGCCAATTGCTGAAAGAGCAAGACGTTTACCTCCTCAAAAGCTGAAAGCTGCAAAAGCCGAATTTGAGTTTATGATTAAACAGGGAATCTGTCAACCATCTAAAAGTCAATGGGCCAGCCCGTTATATTTGGTTTTAAAAAAATCAGGTGAGTGGCGTCCATGCGGTGATTATCGTCGTTTAAACAATGTTACCGTTCCAGATCGCTACCCCTTACCACACATCCAAGATACCGTCCACAATTTTCGAGGATGTGACATTTTTTCAACAATAGATTTAGCCAGGGCATACCACCAAATTCCCGTAGCACCCGAAGATCAACATAAGACCGCCGTAATTACACCGTTCGGTCTGTTCCAATTTTCCGTCATGACTTTCGGGCTACGCAACGCTGCCCAATCCTTCCAGCGTCTGATGGACACAGCGCTAAGAGGCCTTACCTTCTGTCATTGTTATATCGACGATATCATAATCGCATCACAGAACCTTGTCGAACATGAAAAACATATCCGTTTAGTATTCGAACGATTAAGGAAATACGGACTCACGATAAACATCGCCAAGTGCGTATTCGCACAAGAACAAATACAATATTTAGGTTTATCAAATAAGTAAGAACGGTTTAGCACCATTAACCCAACGCGTGGATACAATTCTGCAATTTCCGAAACCTAAAACGTTAAAAGGATTACGCAGATTCCTAGGAATCCTTAACTTCTATCACCGTTTCATACCTCACGCAGCACAAATTCAAATACCGCTATGTAATTTATTGATAGGCGCTAAGAAGAACGACAACCGAACTGTCAAGTGGTCATCGACAGCCGAACAAGCATTTGAAGCATGCAAACAGCAAATTTCCAAAGCAACATTGTTGGCGTATCCTAAAGATAACGCACCTCTAGCATTAACAACAGACGCGTCAGATTCTGCAATGGGCGCCGTTTTAGAACAACTGAATAAAGACAAGTGGGAACCTCTTGGTTTTTTCTTACATAAGTTGGATAAAACCCAAATTAAATACAGCGCTTACGACCGCGAATTACTCGCTATTTACCAAGGTATTACATTTTTCTGCCACATGGTTGAAGGACAGAAATTAATTATAAAAACTGATCATAAACCCTTAACTTTCGCCTTTCTTCAGAAATCAGACAAAACGTCACCTAGACAAACTCGAAAATTAGATTTTATCGGACAGTTTACCACTCAAATAATACATCTCGCAGGAGCTGATAACATAATAGCAGACACCCTCTCACGCATCGAAACTATTGATATGCCAGTCTTAGTTTCCACAGCGGAGCTAGCAAAAATGCAATCTACAGACAAAGAACTTCAAGATATTCTTAACGGAAACAGCTCATGGGATCTACATAAAATACAGGTCGACGATTCTGACACTTTCATTTATTGCGACATCATAGGAAACAACCTACGACCGTACGTTCCTGTCAGTCTACGGAAAAAATTTTTTACATTAACACATGGACTTTCACATCCCAGTGGTCGTACAACAAAAAAGTTGATAGCCAAAAGTTTTTTCTGGCCTAAGATGAATAAAGATATTGCCGAATGGTCCCGCACCTGTTTACCTTGCCAACAAAACAAAATACATCGCCACAACAAAAATTTACCTGAACACTTCGAAGCACCCAAGGGACGTTTCGAACACATACATATGGATATTGTTGGACCTCTACCACGTGCACAAAACTACCAATATTGTTTAACAATAATCGATCGTTTCTCGAAATGGCCAGAAGCCATTCCGATAAGCAATATTACAGCGGATACCGTCGCAACAGCCTTTTACACTAATTGGGTATCAAGATTCGGTTCGCCAATTACTATTACAACAGACCAAGGTTCGCAGTTCGAATCTCACCTGTTCAACTCATTAATTAAACTCATAGGTTGCGACAAAAGTAGAACCACGCCATACCACCCCTCATCAAACGGAATGATCCCGCACCTGTTTACCTTGCCAACAAAACAAAATACATCGCCACAACAAAAATTTACCTGAACACTTCGAAGCACCCAAGGGACGTTTCGAACACATACATATGGATATTGTTGGACCTCTACCACGTGCACAAAACTACCAATATTGTTTAACAATAATCGATCGTTTCTCGAAATGGCCAGAAGCCATTCCGATAAGCAATATTACAGCGGATACCGTCGCAACAGCCTTTTACACTAATTGGGTATCAAGATTCGGTTCGCCAATTACTATTACAACAGACCAAGGTTTGCAGTTCGAATCTTACTTGTTCAACTCATTAAACTCATTAAACTCATAGGTTGCGACAGAAGTAGAACCACGCCATACCACCCCTCATCAAACGGAATGATCGAACGCTGGCACAGATCACTCAAAGCAGCCATTATGTGCCATAGCTCGTCCAATTGGGTCGAAACTCTGCCTACAGTCCTACTGGGTCTACGCACAAGTTTTAAGGAAGACATCGGAGCAACTGCCGCCGTATATGGCACACCATTGAAACTTCCAGGCGAATTTCTTTTCAATGAAGAGATGCCACCGGACCCGCAACCCTACGTAGAAAAATTCCGCGAACATATGCGCCACATCAGAGCAAAACCAGCTGCACACCATACGAAACCACACACATTTACTCACAAAACTTTACACACGTGCACATATGTATTTTTACGTGTAGATTCAGTTAAAAAGCCTTTAGAATCACCTTACGAAGGTCTATTTAAAATCATCGAACGAATAACAGATAATATATTTAAAATTAATTATAAAGGGAAACACACTAATATTTCCACGGAACGCTTAAAACCAGCATTCTTTGAATCAGAGCACACAGGAAACATTTCATCAACACAACCGCTACGAACTTACACAAACAAGACAAAAAAAACTGTTACATTTAAAGATTAAATTTCGCGCCCTAGTCGCTTGGAAGGGGGTAATATAGGGACTTAGCAGTTCCGATAGGCTACGCCTCTAGCGGAGACAGAAGGAGTTAGTTAGTTAGTTAGTGAAAAAATGTTATAGAGAGAGTTATATATTGGGTCTCTAAGAGTTCCGATAGGCTACGCCTCTAGCGGAGAAAGAAGGAGTGTGTAAAGACTGATATATTATTCATTGTATGTTATTAGAAAAGAAAATATATATTTTATTTAGTGGGAATAAGGTGTAGAACCTTTGTAATAAAATCTTTACTAAATCTATTTCACACTTCTACAGGGGCTGCTGGCATCTAGCTGAGGAATGGTAAATGACAACTTTCTCAATGCCTCTGATTCTCTGCCAAAAAGGTAAAGCGAACCATCTCTGGGATCCAGAAACATAGGCCTAGAAATTTAGAAATCATTTTAATAAAAATGTACAATGTCTTACTTAACTTCATTATTATTTACAAATGTCACAAAACACATTACAAATAATCATAATTTTGCACATTTATTATCGATAATCATGTATTGTAAATCCAAGTATAACGTAATAATTTTTGATATGGTGTATAAATAACATACATTTTGGTTCCCGATAGATTGATGGGCACTTTGACTACGGGTTCTAAAACATATATACAACAGGATATAACATATACAGATATGTAACTATGAAACGACAAATCTCAATTTTTTTTATGTAATCCAGTAAGTAATTGTTACCGTCTTGCTGCCATCGTATTTTTCCAGAATGCTGATCAACACTCACGAGCAATTCTTTGATTAATTGATTAATTTTTGATTAATAATATATTTATTTTTTTATAGTTAGACCATCACTTGGATGTACGTTTTTTTTCTTGTAAAGTACAATTGGTTACATGTATATTTTTATGGTCGGACCACCAATTGAATAGTTTAAATACATTTTGTAAAGCGCAGTTTGATACATGTTTCTGGCAACGCAGCGTATACATAACGTTCAACTTATTCAAAGATTCAATGTCTTCATAATGTGCATCAATATTTTCGATATAGACTTCTTCTCTCGCGTCATCCAGTAACAGATCCCGCAGCCATTCTCGTTTTTCATGTCCCTTGACGTACACGGTGGGTGATATCTCGTTCTCCTTCGCACCCATCACTGCCGTCGTAATCAAAGTTCTAGCCTTGTCGTATGGAATCATTCCGTCTTCCCATTGTAATCCGTGATGATTCGCTGTCAACCAGGATGCATGCTGTTTTTCCGCTTTGGTGAGAAGCCACCATGGTTCGATGCTTCCAAAAATATAGTGAGAGAGAACGGATCCCTCTCTGAGAGCGGCAAACTTCTTCACGATAAAGTTTCTGCCGACGATAAAGCCTTGCAGATCCACGAACGTCGGTACGGACATGACGATGTTTTTTTTTATTGTTGTTGAAAAAAGACTGCGGTCGATCTCGATGCATCTTACATTTTATATCAATGCTGCGACACCCAGGTGATTTTGCGCACTACGTTGGTTAACGGATTGTACTGAATTACGCGATGTATAATGAGACAGTACGCGGTGGTATTTGCCGGTACATTCTCTTTGCACTCAAATTCCAATCTCACATCCACGGTGGCACTCTTGACGGACTCGTTTTGTCGTGAGCAATCGATGACCACAAAAGGTCCTTTCTCTAGAAATGTAAGCACCGTACAAAACGTTTCATAGTAGGCACATCCGTAATAGGCTTGACGAAAATATGCATACATATCATAAAGCAAAGCACATCTTTTTTTATCGAAATCTAAGTTCAGGTCATCGTATGGATAAAATTCAGAGTTCAAATAGAGTTTCACGTTGGTCAGTTTACAATCGTCGAATCGGCTCATATCCTCGGACATGACGTTCTTCCGACCAGTCTTTGCAGCGCAAAAATAACGTATCGCAGTTTTTCAAGATGACTCGTGGTTTTTACAGCCCACGAATGCTTGGTAGTGTTTTGCAACAGGGGGTACTCGTGCAAGTCCCACGAACGAAAACCCATGTTGAAATATCGTCCGCTTTCCAAAGTACGCAGCATCGAAAGCTTATTTATCTCCTTCAGTGAGGCATTCACCATTGTATCTTGAATATGTTAATCACGGGCTCGAGTGCAGGATTTCCCACAACGCAATTGTTGTCGTGCGCGTATTTTGTAATCCTCGCAAAATCCCAATAGTGTATTCAGTGGTACGCAAAAGTTGAAGTATCCATTCAATATGACTGATGAAATATTCCATCCAGCATTTTGCATAATCATTCCTTTGTCGTACGATAGCGATACATAATTTTTGAGTGTGCTGGTAGTTCCCACATTTCTGTTGCGATCAATTTCCACACCGTCAAGTTCGTATCGAATCTCATCGAACATGAATGCGACGCAATTATTTCCCAATGTCACATCAGATCCCTCGGCAGGTTTGTTTATCGTTAATTTTCCCTCAATGTATAGAAGACTTTCACATGGCAACGTGTACAGATCCTGTTGCTGTATGGGTATTCTTATCTCGTCGCTATGTCCAAACGTCGTGTTGGCAAACGGATTGTACGTGTGAGACTCGATCTTGACGATGCGATCGTCGAAGATTGACTCGTCCCCGATGTTGAGGATGTCAGTCATTGTTCACGTCAGACATTTCGCACCGTGAATCCCAAAGATTTTAAAAATTCAACGTTCGTTGCGTTGAGTTTCTTTTTCTTGATACAAGCGTGACTGAATATTGTCAAACGTTGACGTCGCTATTGTTCTCTCAAAGTTGGTCTGCTTGTCTCTCACGCGCTCCGATCCGTTCAATACGAGCATCGCACGCGTTATCGTCGTCGTCGTCGTACGTGCAACCTGATGGTGATCTCTTCTCCTCGAAAGTCGAGCAATCGTCCGTCCTGATCGACGATGCGTATCGTTAAATCCGTAATGCTCCGTGTGACGATCGGCAGATAAATGATCTGCGTCGGCGTTTCCGATATCCTGGCGGCACTCTCGGTGAAAATTCATGTATCGTGTGTACGGATTTACTGTTGCAGTACGCGCCCGCGGTCACGTTACACTCAATGCGGATAATGTTCACGTTGCTGATGTTAATCGGCATGTCCGATTCGTGCCACTGTCCCGGCTTCAGCACGCGGTACGATGAAAATTCCAGCAGCGGTCCAATGTTGTTGGGCTTGCTAAAGTTTATTTTGTAGGCACATTTAATCTCGCTTTTCATCGTACTGTAATTAGCGCGGAGCACTATCGGATATTTTTCATCTTCATCGTCGACGGGTCGCGGACGTTTTCGCGAAATTGTACGCCTCAAAAAAATCATTTATGGCTTACAGTTCGTACGATCCCTCGGGAATCGTAATTTTTTCCAAATCGTTGTCAAAGTAAAATTTATTATTCGAAGCATTCACGTTCGGTATCGTGTAATAAGTTTCAAAGTCCATTAGACCGAGCTCGTAATCGTCATCGCTCAAATCTATGGGTGGAAAGTAGTTTACGGCAAGGACACTGCTCTTTCCGGTCAACGTAAGCGTCAGCGACATGATGAAAGAAGCCGCTCAACAAATACTGAGTCCTCACGACACCTCGTCAAGCTTTAAATTCGCGCGTGTCGACTGTTCGGAGAAACCATAGACACATCTGTCCACAGATGTTCTGACCGTAACGTTGATAAGATGCGTGATTATATTGAAAACAACCCGTTGCCTCGAACGCTCGGGCGTAGCTCGTCGGATTCCGGGGTTCGATGGGTTAGAGTGAATACGCAATGAGTTTAACAAATACCTTAATTTATTACATTGATACTATTTACATATATATACAATCTACATATATATACAATTTACATATATATACAAGCGAGGAGCGGATATATCGCGTGTGGGGCGCGCTGTAGCGCTGATGTTTCGTGGCGCGCGCGATAGCGTGACGCGGTCTCGGTACTCACGACGGGTGCACGCGCGGAGCGCGTGTTTCGGCGCGGCGCGGTGTCGCGGTCTCGCCGTAACTATGGCCGGTGTGTTTAAAAGCCCGCGGTTCAAACGCGGCGCGATGGCCCGCGATTGCCGTATCAATGGCGATAGTGCGATCCTATGCTCACGCGGCGCGGTCGGAGATCGGAAGTCCGCGGGACGTATTAGGATGAGACAATCGGACCGAGAACACTCGGCGGTAGCAGAGAACACTCTACTGCGCTCTATTCGATGTCTCTGGGAAAAGGCACAGATGATTGGTGCGTGCACGGAAACCGCGAACACTCGGCGGAGGCAGAGTACGCTCTACCCCACGTCCCGTATAGCGTTAGGATCTGCGGTTGGCAGCGGCCGAGAACGCTCGGCGGAGGCGGAGTACTTTCCACCCCGGGCGCTGTTACCCGTAGAGTTTTGTGTCTAGGAAGCAGCTGTCGAGAATGCTCGATGGAAACCGAGTACACTCGACTCCCTGGTTCTAGCGGCTTTTCGGGATCAGGATCAGCTTATTACGTCGGCTAGTAGCATCGGCTGGCAAGCTCCGGAATCGATATCGAAATCTTTTTGGGTTTCTTTTTATACCGGGAAAAGTGCGAGGAAATGTGGAAGGGAAATTCTCCCACCCGGCGTACGTGTGCCGGCTCTGAGTGGGAAAACGCTTGGGCTGGTGTTCGGCGGCGGTCGGGTTTCCCCGCGCTCGCTCGGCGTCGAACATCGCGAGGCTGTGTGCCTCTAGCGACTCGCTTTTCAAAATATTAAAAATAATGTGGGGCGCACTGCGCCCCAATTGCCGGTTTCGATGGGTGTTATTCCCGGCGGAACGATGCTGTATTTCGGGATGCATCGTTACATATTCTATCGTCACACTGTCTCCGAAATACTGCACGAGTTCTTTAGGCAGTCGAAGATTACCAAAACTGTCGAAATGTACCACGTAATTTTCCCTCTTTGCATACGCCACCCAATGAGTGCCGGGACCCATCGCATCATCTAAATTTACGATACCGCTCTCGTTTTGACGTACACCGCTTATCGGTAATGCGTTACGCATAAAAACACCTCTAAAGTATGGTACACGCATGCGTCTTGCCAGTTGATCCAATTATACGTTCGTTGTCACATGTGGGCATTTTTAACGTTTTTTTTAATGACGTTTTTTTTCTTTTTGACTGTTACTCCCTGCCCACGGAGCGAGATACAGTCCGCGACCTTCCATCGTGCGATTGTGGTGTTGTAGCTCCTCGAGCTGACGTCGCGCGGCTTTGCCATCGTTCACCACTTTTGCCACGCCAGCCGCTCCGCCGATCAAGGATCCGAGCGCGCCCAACATTGGTAGAATCGGCAATATGCCGCCGCGTTTTGCTGCCGGAAGTATCCGTTTTTTTTTCGCCGCCTTTTTCTTCGTCTTCGTTTTCATACCCATACCGATCTTCGTCTTGGCTTTCATCGCCGCCCAGACAGCTGTGGCTGCGGCTCTCTCACCGAGAGCGGAATCCCTCGCGACGATGCGTCTTCGCGCTTTTTCGGCGAGTATCCGGTCCGCCGCGTGTCTCTCCGCGAGATCGTTACTCCGAGAATACGCTATGTCGTGATCGCGGCACGCCGCGTCCAGTGGATTTATACCCTGATCACCTCTCGCCAATCGCTTTTCCAAATGAGTGCCCGGGCCGCAAAACTGATAGCCGGGAATACTATGTACTAATGTAACTCGAAAGGAAGCACGTTTATCGCACGATTCAGCAGACTGCCGCCTTTTACGGATTCGCTCGACGCCGTTGCTGACATGCGCCGCAATTGTTTATCAATGGCGGCGGACCGTCAATATGCGTTTGATGACACGGTAAATTATAATGTTCCAGGCACCGATGATGTTGTCGAATTTCGGGATCCGCTCTAATATCTTCTGGAAGTTTATCCCACACATAATCTATGTAATTAGAAAACTGCCGCAGTAGAATGATCTTGGGTATATACTTCAATTGTTCGACGGTTAAATCGTAAATATCACTGTCATCCGTCAGAAGCAAAAACATTTCGAATACTGAACGACTCGCGGTTTTGCGCACATATAAATAGGCACGTTCTCCGTCATTGCATTTTTTGTTGCAAACATGCGGTTCGTGCAACAATCGCCGACGATCAAAGTGACTAATTTCGACGACAGATTACGGTCGATGGGAGACAACGCGGAAAAGCAACGCAAGCACGGTACAATGCTACCGAGTACTATACGCGCGATCGTTTACGGCCCTTCGAATTGCGGTAAAACCAACGTTTTGATAAGTTTACTGGAAAGTCCACACAGTGTACGTTTTGAGAATGTGTATGTGTACTCAAAGTCGTTGCAACAGCCAAAATATCAGTACTTGGAGAATCTTATGACATCGATCGACGAAATCGGCTACTTTGCATTCTCCAATAACAGTGACGTCATTCCACCGAGCGAGGCGCGTCCAAACTCAATCTTCGTCTTCGATGACGTGGCATGCGATAAACAAGACGTAGTGAGAGAATATTTCTCGATGGGTCGACACTCGAACGTCGATTGTTTCTACCTCTGTCAGTCGTATGCGAGAATACCAAAACATCTCATACGCGACAACGCCAATTTACTAATCCTGTTTAAACAGGATGGTACCAACTTGAAACATGTGTACAACGATCACGTGAATACCGACATGTCGTACGATGAATTTTGTGCGTTATGTCGCGGTTGTTGGCAGCGCGAGTATGGATTCGTAGTGATAGACAAGGACAGCTCGTTTAATAACGGACGATACAGAAAAGGATTTAACGTGTTCGCAATACCGCGAAGCGGCTAGTCGTTATCGATACCTCGTTGTAGTCAAACGTGCGCGATCGACGTTTCTTTCAACATGGCTGGGAGCAGTGAGCGCGAAAAGATTGTGAGGGATATTGAGAAAACGAGCGAATCCATTCGCAAGAAATATCGCGCTTTGAAGACTGGTAAAATCGAGAACGATATCGTGATGAAGAGACACCTCGGACCAATCGTGCCGCTGCAAAAAATCGTTGACAATTCTAGCGCGTACGCGATAAAAGACGAACCGGTGTCGCGTAACAATGACGTAGGGATTGAAATGCCGGCCGTCCAAAAACGTGAAAAGGATGCGATATGGAGTAAGATGAAGAGGAAACGAGTGTATCGCTCGTTAATCAAATCACCTGAATCTCCGAAGCGATATAGGTTAAACGACGGCGATGCACCGTTGACCTCCACACCGCGTGCGATGATCGAAAACGTACAACCGATGACAACGAACAATATCCTCACGACCGCGAATGTTTTCGAAACTATGGACGATTCACTCGCAACAGTCGTTCAAGGTCAGATGCAAACAGTGGAGGGTCAAGAAACGTTGCGTGATCATTTGGGTCCGCTTAGTCAAAAATACATCTTGCCTGTCCTACATGGTGACAAAGAGAGCGGTATAGATAAAGTGTACGGCGTTTATCTCGGCAAGGATGGAATGATGCTCGGTAGCAAACGTTTCGACGTGGACGACAACGATAACATACTCGTTGACGGTGTGAAATACATCGGTACGCCCGGTCTTTACGAGCTGATTTTCAAGAAAATTCCCGACGATGACGAATACACGGAAGATGATATGCGAAAGTACAAAAATATACTGTTAACGACTAATGTGCATAGACACAATTACAATGCTGACGGTCAACTACGGAGCAACAGGGGATACAAGTACAAAGATGTAATCGCACCGTTACTATCGATTGGAAAGAAGAAATCCGGAGGAGGATTACCTCGCGCTATGACGCTAAACGACAACGCGATCGATTACGTACACTGGGATGATCCCAACGAGTTAGTGGATCGCCTGCGATTGCTCGAAGCTTCGCGCCAAGCTGGCCACAACGCTCACGACAACGAGATACTGTCGATCATCGAGGAACCTCGCGAAGCTGGTCTTATTATAAATTAACTGATGCATCGTCAAAACGAATCAGTCGATCGGTGTTCTTACTCGAAAAAATGTCGTCAATCAACAGATTTGGATTATTTGAACGCAGAAATGACGCAACAGTTGACAATTCACATCATTGGAGCAGATTGATGAGAAATTATATTCGTGATAACGCGTTGTGCCGCGTCGCTATGGACTATGATGCAAAGTCGCGCAAGATTTGCTGCGTAGCGCAACCTGAGGTCGATACCGACGTCGCCAACAAACTGTACGTGGGACAATGCCTTAAAATTGTGAAAAATCAGCAGAGAGAGTCAGACGAGAAGCAGACTGCGATCGAGAAAGACGTACGAGCGTTACGGACTGCGATCGAGAAAGACGTGCAAACGTTACGGACTGCGATAAACGAACTTCGGCGTGCAATTACCACCGAGTCAGGAACGGCTAACGAACGTCTTGCAAAAACGGTTTGCGAACGACAACAAAACGACTTTCGAACAGCTCAGGAACGACAATCGAACCTTTAACGAACGACGATGAACAGTAATGAACAGTATGGGAACGGTTATGAACGGCTCAGGGACGAAAACGGGCGACAGCAAACGACCAAGGAACGGCTGTCGGACAGCTATCAAACGGCTATCGAACGGGCTAAAAACAGCTACGAACGGGCCAAAAACGGTTATGAACGGGTCAAAAACGGCTGTGAACGGGTCATGGACCGCTATCGAACGCCAACGGACAACAAAGAACCGC
>CABEGB010001399.1:0-79283 GCA_901521435.1 Crematogaster levior | reverse complement strand
TTTGTTTGTTTATTTGTCATCAAAGTACATTGTGTGTAAATATATATATATATATATTAAACATTAAACAAAAAAAAAAAATTACTTAAAAGGAAACTTTATTCTGTTACAGCCAATAAAAATTCCTTTACAAAACGTTGCCTAGTCTTACCACAACGTAAAAAAAAACATGTACTCTGACATCTAAACACTCGTATTTTTTTACAGTATAAATCTCTTAACGTAATTGTACAATATCACTAAAAAACAAAAATAAAAAAATAATTCGTATACAAAAAATGGTATTTTAACAGTATTACTGCATTATAAACTTGATTAAAATTGTAAATAAAATTTTGTACTTATTAAAAATCGCAAGATATTCTTCATTAAAACTAAATATTATATCATAATTAAACATTTACTTAATCACTTATGTAAAAATCTCTTGACGTAATTGTAATAAATAGATTAAAAAAAAAAATACAATTGTTTGGGTTCGTACTCAAAATAAAATGGATTAAAAGATCACTGAGACTGCATTTCATCGTTGATAGAATTGATAATATTAAATTATTAAATTAACCTTTAAAAAGTTTGCTACATTTTTTTCATTATTCTCTTCTAAATTCTGAATAATGTCATTTAAGCCAATAACTTTTTTTTTATGACGTTGGTTTTTGCTATGAGCTGCAGCCAATCTTTTCTCTTGAAGTCTTTTGTAAATTAAAAATTTGTTCCAGCCTTCGTCATTTTTAAAATCATTCCTAGAGAGATAATGGACTTTACACTTAGTCATAAATTTAACTTTTTTTGATTTCGTTGATGACATTTCATTTGCAACCGACCCTTTCCTGCAATATAATTGTTTGATTATGCCACAAGAATTTTATTTCAAAATAATACATTTAATATCAAATACCTTTTCTTTGAGTTACAGTCAACTGTAGCCTCAATAGTTTCACAGTCATTACTGTCAGAAGTTGTCACGTTCGGGCAATCAAAATCACTCTCTTCTTCATTTGTACGACAATAAGAAATATCTGTAGACACAGAATCACTTGTATTGCTAGAAGATGCAAGACTATTTGCTTGAGCAGTTTCAAGAATTTGCGCAGACTCGATAGCTGAGGACTCTTCTAACGCAAATGAGCCAAGTGGAACCACAGCAGTCCCATTGTTTCGAGTAAAATTATGCTCACACTTGTTTTTGCCTATTTCGCTTTCGAAAACAACTGGTAAAGCTCCTTCTTGCAACCTCCTCCTTTTTTGGCCTTCAACGACATTAAAACTTTTGTCACTAAAATGATCACTACAGACAACCTTTGATTTCACTTCGAAAGAGAGAGGCAAATTCAATGTGCTTAGCCATTTGGACTTTGTAACTGGATCTTTTGGAAACCTGATAAAATTTATATTGTTATTGTAAAATTATGAAGTAACAAAGCAGTCTAAAACATTTGAGGTTACTTGTGTATTTTACTTACACATGAAAACTGCGTTGATTCAGAGGAGAATAAACCTCCTTGCAGACACAACACTGCTTCATTTTGTACTTAGATAATACATACACTCGAATTATTTACATGTACTTACTACAAATTGAGCCCTTTATAAAAATTACATTTCTATATGTACACTTGACAACAACACAGCAGACGGCTGATGAGTCGTTTCTTCTCCCCTTCCTCACTCGTACCGTGGGCGGAGCCTCCACGCGGCAGCCAATCAGAGCGTTCGGCTAGAAAGAGATAGAGGGACTATAAGCATCTATCTCTCTCTTTACCTCTGACGCTTCCACTTACAAGCAGCTGTACCTCTTGTTCACTCTATGCTTATATCTCTATGGTCACTACTGTGTATACTTATACTGTGGCAAAGTCATAGTATATACAGTACTGCAACTCTGGCAATTTCAACGTGGGATAAAAATAAACTGCACATGCGCGGACTTGGTGTGTAACCAATCATAAGCAAATATCTTCTGTCTTAGTTCCTCTTTCTATTTGCGCTCTCTCTCAAACTTATAGAACTGTGTAATGGTAGAAATTAATGACGGAAAGACACAGCTGTGAGTGATTAAAGCGACCACAATTTGTGAAAGAAATAATAAACGAAAGATCATTTTCTTTGCCAGTAGAAATTAAAACTCAAATGAAAGGAGACTAGTCGACATCAAACTGGCATATGATTGGTGAGCTGCGAGCCGACTTGGTTTTGTCAGACTTTAAACCGCAGTGATTCACCAACTTTTTGAAATCTAGATTCGATTTCAATTTTAGGAGATTAATAAATATCATCTCAACTTGTGAGATGAAGAAATTGCGAAAAATATTACCTCAGCCAGGATTCGAACCTGGAACTCCCCCATTTTCGCAATAATTTCTTCATCTCACAAGTTGAGATGATATTTATTAATCTCCTAAAATTGAAATCGAATCTAGATTTCAAAAAGTTGGTGAATCACTGCGGTTTAAAGTCTGACAAAACCAAGTCGGCTCGCAGCTCACCAATTGTTTAGTAGTCTATACCTGGAAGATTACTCCATGTATTAATTCTGTAGATGTGAAGAAGAATGTACATTTTTCCTTTTTGTATATATGTTCTTTATTTGATATAAGTGTCTGGTTCAGATGTGTTCTGTTCGTGGATGACTTGGTTTCTCGAGACTCGGCTCGTTAACACCAATATAATAAAATATCGAAGACTCGGCTTCATGCGAGACTCGGCTCGTTAGAATATCGAAGACTCGGCTTCATGCGAGACTCGGCTCGTTAGAATATCGAAGACTCGGCTTCATGCGAGACTCGGCTCGTTAACACAATATAATAAAATATCGAAGACTCGGCTTCATGCGAGACTCGGCTCGTTGGAATATCGAAGACTCGGCTTCATGCGAGACTCGGCTCGTTAGAATATCGAAGACTCGGCTTCATGCGAGACTCGGCTCGTTAGAATATCGAAGACTCGGCTTCATGCGAGACTCGGCTCGTTAACACAATATAATAAAATATCGAAGACTCGGCTTCATGCGAGACTCGGCTCGTTGGAATATCGAAGACTCGGCTTCATGCGAGACTCGGCTCGTTAGAATATCGAAGACTCGGCTTCATGCGAGACTCGGCTCGTTAACACAATATAATAAAATATCGAAGACTCAGCTTCATGCGAGACTCGGCTCGTTAACACAAATATAATAAAACATCGAAGACTCAGCTTCTTACGAGACTCGGCTTCGTTCATACAAACGTAATAAAATAATAGAAGAAGACTCAGCTTCTTACGAGACTTCACACAAGACTCGGCTTCACACTTGTAAATCTTCTAGAATGTTCGCACGGGAAAATTTTTGAATTCGTGACTACGATCCGCACTGTTCTATCGCCCGATTCTTAATGATCCTGACGGGGGTAGGTTTTAGTTTCTCTCCCCTGTCCATAGTTCCTCTCCCCTGTCCTAGTCGAGGTCAACCAATGGCCCTTCAATCGCACCACTTTGCTCGACGCCTATTGGTAAATCGGTTTGGTCACGCAACGATTACGTTGAACAGATATTCCTCCGCGCTGTCGATGCGCAGGTCGGTTATACAAACAAGGTTATTGTCTTAGTCAATAGCGATCGCAATGGGCCCAAAAACGACGCAATATAAAATTAATAATAATATTATACATTCGACGGAACATACTCCCCCCGTTGAGAGGATACCGATCAACTCATTTTGTCGTTTCATATTTATCCGAAGATTGTTCCAATGGAAGTGGACAGATGCATTTGACAGAACGTTTTAATTCTCCTGATTGTGTCTGGACGGTGACTGTTCTCACGACACCATCTGTACCGGGATGAATCTTTGAGACCTTGCCCAGTGCCCACTGCATACATGGAAGTCCTCTTTCCTTGACGATATGCTCCCACGTCGACAGGCGATTATCCCGAACAGATGATAGATCATGTTCTGGTATATTAGTTAATGGTCTGCCAATCAAGCAATGCGAAGGTGTAAGGACCAAAGGATCGTTAGGATCGGATGAAATAGTAGATAGTGGTCTAGAGTTTAATATGCCTTCGATTTCTATCGTGAACGTATTTAATTCTTCGAACGTGAACAAAAGTTCCCCTATGACCCGTTTGAAATGGTGTTTAAAGATCTTTACGGTAGATTCCCACAATCCACCGAAATGTGGTGCATTAGGTGGGATAAAGTGCCATGAAATATGACTTTCAATCGCAAATTTATTCATTCGAGTTTTATACTCGTCGGAATTAAAAAGAATATATAATTCTTTTAGTTGATTGTTAGCCCCTACAAAATTCGTTCCGTTGTCGGAATAGATGTGGGAAGGAATACCACGTCTTGAGATGAACCGTTTCAAAGCTATGATGAATCCGTCGTAGTCAAATCGCTAATCAGTTCCAAATGTATCGCCTTCATAACCATACAAATGAATACGCATACCTATACCTTGATCTTATTTCGATTTCTATATTTTTTTTGTATATATGTTTTTTGAGAACTTTAGAAGCATTAGGAAATGCTTTGCATTCGTCGTCAGCTAATTGGTGTATTGTGCGGATAGCGAGGTACGGGGAAGATGACATACCGAATGTGAGTGTGTTAAGCTGAAATGTTTTTATCTGCCCGTTCTGACGCCATAGTATGTGTTGGAATTTATGATCATCTTCATGAAGTTGTACCTGTCGATACCTCTTTTCAATATCGACCGTCAGAACGTACTTATACGTGCGGAAACGAAGTAAATGTGTGAATATGTTATCTTAGAGTGTAGGCCCTATTGCTAGTATATCGTTCAATGATTTTCCGTTATTAGACTTTGCTGAAGCGTCGAATACTACTCGTGTTTTAGTGGTGATGCTTGGATCCTTTATCACTGTGTGGTGTGGCAAATAAAATCCGTTGTCTACTGGATCGTCTATCAAGTACATTTGTTTTAAATCCGCATACTCTTGTATCACCTTTGAGTAAGCTATTTTTAAATTTGGGTCTAATTCGAATTTTCGTTCTAAGGAAAGTAATCGAACTACGTAACGTCCCGTGCTGTTACGAGTGGTGGTTTTTCTAAAATGAGCTTCGCAATCAAATTTATCATCGGATCTTGTCGCGTCGTTTATCTCTTCGATTAGCCAGAATTTAGCAATTTGTTTTTCTAAATCAGCGAGGGAACACGTATATTTCCTATTATTTGGCGATAAACTTCCACCGGCGATAACCCAGCCAAGTCGCGTTTTTTGTAAATAAAGATCATAGCCCTCGCGTGATAAATTGATTTTGGCCGATTGAAAATAACGATAATGTTGTGCCTGCTCCGATTAATAGATCTACGGACCGCGGTAAATGAAACTCTGGATCAGCAAGTTTGATGTTAGGTGGTATTTTTGTTAGTTCACGAGGAAATGTTTCAGATGGAATAAAATCTGATATAGTTGGAATTAATAGAGCGGTCAATGTTTTACTGAATTCTGTGTACAACGATTGGATATTAATTTGAACAACACCCCTTGTTATCGTGTTCATAGAATTAATTGCACCGATCGGTAAGGCACACGGTGTTACGCGCAGTTTTAATGTAGTTGCTAATAGTTCTGAAATAAAATTAGCAGTGGCACATGTATCCAGAAGTGCTCGACACTTTATCAGATTTCGTTTGTGATCTTGTATAAACATTACAGTTGTCATCAATTGAGGTATAAAGGTACGTGGATTTGCTGCGAGGCATGCTACATTATCGTTCGTTTCTGTTAGTCATTCGGTCTTATCCTTTGAATTCGCTATACTAGCGTTAGAAACTGTATTTGATTGTTGGTTCAAGTGTAAGAGAGTATTGTGTCGTTTTCGGCAAATAGTACAGGCTGAAAAACTACAAGGGTTGCCTAAATGGGAGCGTAGACAATTATAACACAGCCTCGCAGCCTTCACGGCTTCAATACGTTTAGGTACGCTTAATTGACGGAATTTGTCACATTTATACAACGGATGTTGTTTACTCTTGCATATTATGCATGGGTTAATCGCGTTGATTATAAAAGCCTTGTCCGCGATTCGAGCTCCTTTAGATGGAACATAAGTTTTATTATCTTCTCGTTTAAATGTTTCTGTTCGAGTGCGTTTAGAAACTCGTACCGCGGTTTTGTATAAAAACTCGTAAAGCTCATCGATTTTTGGGAATTCGTCACGACTGAGAGTCTCTTCCCATTTTTCGGCTGTGTTTTTAGGCATTTTGCTTTCCAATAAATTAACTAATATTTCGGATCCGACATTGACTCCCAATGCTGCTAAAGATGCGACGTGTTGTTGCGCGTCATCGGCTTAATTTAGATAGACCATCGTTGGTTTCCTTATCTAACGCAGGCGCATTAATGAGCAATGAAAGATGACGTGATATTAGGATTCGTTTAACTTCATAGGCCCGTTTCAATAATTCCCAGGCTCTGGAATAATTCGAACTTTCGATAACTAAAATCTTTAATTTATTGGCCGCTTCTCCTGTTAACGCGGATTGCAAATATTGCAATTTTTCAACATCGGATAAATCTGAGCACGAATCTATTATCGCGATGAATGAATTTTTAAACGTTAACCAATTCTCGTATCGACCGTCGAATTTGGGCAATGACGCCTTGGGTAATTTCATTTGTCGTTTAGGAATAGTCGCGACGTTCGCGTTGTTAACTGGTGCTATATCATACGAGGTACTAGAGTTGAGGTGCTCGGAAATGCAGGTACCGCGTTGGAACTTGTTAGCTCTTCGACTTTACCGGCGAGTGAATAAAATCGTTCTTGTATGTTTACGAATTTATCCTTATGGTTGTCGTTAGGATCTAATAGTTCTAATTCGTCATTAAATTCTTCATACGCGTGGTAAAGTTGCGTTAGCCGTGACATGCGTAGGTTTAATACGGTTTTGTCAAAGGATTCCCTTTGAAGTAGTTTATTTAAATTCGTTAATTGCGATTTCAAGGATGTTCTTTTTTGGATAAGGAGTTTAGTTCTGTCCGACATGATGATTGAAAAATGATAAGAATGCAAGATAGCTTGATTGACAACCAGACAAATATATGAGATGCACTCGCCTGCCAAATATGTTTGTAGTGAAGTTTGCGAATCACTTCGTCCCTTGACACTATCCTTGTGCCGGTGTTCGAGTGTAAGCTACGTCCATCAATCGTCATACGTTTAATATTCGCTGTCCCTTGTTGAGCAAGACCTCACAGGAGGCACCAAATGTTTAGTAGTCTATACCTGGAAGATCACTCCATGTATTAATTCTGTAGATGTGAAGAAGAATGTACATTTTTCCTTTTTGTATATATGTTCTTTATTTGATATAAGTGTCTGGTTCAGATGTGTTCTGTTCGTGGATGACTTGGTTTCTCGAGACTCGGCTCGTTAACACCAATATAATAAAATATCGAAGACTCGGCTTCATGCGAGACTCGGCTCGTTAGAATATCGAAGACTCGGCTTCATGCGAGACTCGGCTCGTTAGAATATCGAAGACTCGGCTTCATGCGAGACTCGGCTCGTTAACACAATATAATAAAATATCGAAGACTCGGCTTCATGCGAGACTCGGCTCGTTGGAATATCGAAGACTCGGCTTCATGCGAGACTCGGCTCGTTAGAATATCGAAGACTCGGCTTCATGCGAGACTCGGCTCGTTAGAATATCGAAGACTCGGCTTCATGCGAGACTCGGCTCGTTAACACAATATAATAAAATATCGAAGACTCGGCTTCATGCGAGACTCGGCTCGTTGGAATATCGAAGACTCGGCTTCATGCGAGACTCGGCTCGTTAGAATATCGAAGACTCGGCTTCATGCGAGACTCGGCTCGTTAACACAATATAATAAAATATCGAAGACTCGGCTTCATGCGAGACTCGGCTCGTTGGAATATCGAAGACTCGGCTTCATGCGAGACTCGGCTCGTTAGAATATCGAAGACTCGGCTTCATGCGAGACTCGGCTCGTTAACACAATATAATAAAATATCGAAGACTCAGCTTCATGCGAGACTCGGCTCGTTAACACAAATATAATAAAACATCGAAGACTCAGCTTCATGCGAGACTCGGCTCGTTAACACAAATATAATAAAATATCGAAGACTCAGCTTCATGCGAGACTCGGCTCGTTAACACAAAGAATAATAAAATATCGAAGACTCGGCTTCGTTCATACAAACGTAATAGATAATAGAAGACTCGGCTTCACAAAAGACTCGGCTTGTTAATATAAATATAATAAATCATAGAAGACTCAGCTTCTTACGAGACTCGGCTCGTTCATACAAACGTAATAAAATAATAGAAGACTCGGCTTCACACAAGACTCGGCTTCACACTTGTAAATCTTCTAGAATGTTCGCACGGGAAAATTTTTGAATTCGTGACTACGATCCGCACTGTTCTATCGCCCGATTCTTAATGATCCTGACGGGGGTAGGTTTTAGTTTCTCTCCCCTGTCCATAGTTCCTCTCCCCTGTCCTAGTCGAGGTCAACCAATGGCCCTTCAATCGCACCACTTTGCTCGACGCCTATTGGTAAATCGGTTTGGTCACGCAACGATTACGTTGAACAGATATTCCTCCGCGCTGTCGATGCGCAGGTCGGTTATACAAACAAGGTTATTGTCTTAGTCAATAGCGATCGCAATGGGCCCAAAAACGACGCAATATAAAATTAATAATAATATTATACATTTGACGGAACACCAATCATATGCCAGTTTGATGTCGACTAGTCTCCTTTCATTTGAGTTTTAATTTCTACTGACAAAGAAAATGATCTTTCGTTACAGTTATATCCCACCAATGACTTAAAAATTTGGTGTCCCTCACTAGAGGCGCTGCCTGAGAAAGCGTCTTTCTTAGTGTACTTATTATTGCGATAAATATTATCACATGCCTCGGTGGTCGAATTGGTATGACACCCGCACGGAATGGGGGAGTTCCAGGTTCGAATCCTGGCTGAGGTAATATTTTTCGCAATTTCTTCATCTCACAAGTTGAGATGATATTTATTAATCTCCTAAAATTGAAATCGAATCTAGATTTCAAAAAGTTGGTGAATCACTGCGGTTTAAAGTCTGACAAAACCAAGCCGGCTCGCAGCTCACCAATCATATGCCAGTTTGATGTCGACTAGTCTCCTTTCATTTGAAAAATAATAAAGTAATAGCGTGAATTTAGTGAACAGTGTTCAGTGACCAGTGTTCAGTGAACAGTGTGTGAACATTTAATAATGTATTGAAAAAAAATAAAAGAAAGAATTAAAGAATTGTAAATCTGTACACAAATTTTCAATTCTCTTGTAAAAGCACTTTGATCTAGTTTTATTGCAGGTTTTACAAATATTTTAGAAACTGGAAAAAAAATGGTATTTAATAAATCAAGTTCATGGTGTATTGTTAAAAAATGTAATGAAAATATAATTGTAGAAAAACAATCGACCATAATTTTTGAACTGCCATGTCCACATTTCCCTAAAGATTATTTAATAAAATTAATTTTTTGCATAAAAATTTATTTTACTTCGTTACAACATAGTAAAGAATGTAAAAGTACTAATAGAAAAAATAAAAAGCTTTTGAATATTTTACATTTATGAGTATATTAGGTGTACAAAAAAGTTCTGAACTTTTTTTGTAAAATTCAATCTTTATTCAAAAACAAACAAAAAAATATTAAAATTCAAGAAATAAGTAAATAATTTACTACGGCTCCTTAATATAAAATCAAGTTGAAATAGATAAAAGCCTTTTATAGAGCCAAAACGTACATGTGATGCGGTGATAAACCATTACAAATATTATTAAAAATTCATAAAGATTCGCGAACAAAATTGCGCAAGACGCGTTTCGGCTCACTGATTGTGAGCCCTCTTCAGTAACGCAAAAATCGAAACAAATTATATTAAACTGAAGCCGAGTATGTAGATCCAAATAGTAGACACAATCTCGTTGTCACAGTGTTGGTATGGTCAAGGTGTTGGAGGAGAAGATGTCAGTGACTCCCTCGAATTGAAAATGTCCGTGAAGTGGTGACTCAAAGAACGTACTATATGATAATGAGAGGAGAGAGAAGCAAGAGTTATATTGTCAAGTTGTGGAGAAATTCCGAAAATTATAGAAAGCTATTGTTACTAGTGCGTGAGAAATTTCTATAAATTTATAAATATTAGAATTGAAGGGCAGTACCTGTTCTTGCTTCTCTTGATCCCATTACATGATCTTTCTTATCGGAACGTCTTAACAGGTGTTATAACAGAGACGAACTGAGTTTGAAGATCAAATAGACATTTTCAATAACGTAGACATAAAAGATTAAATATTGAGAAGGGGAAAGCACCAACTAACAATGTATTATCTTTCGTATGTTTTGAACATAACAAAGTCAAAGATGTTATTAATATTATTTTTCAGCAAGACTTGAGATGATTTCAAAATAAGCATCGTTTAACTGTTCTGAATCTTTTTGTAAATTAATACTTGCTTTTTGTGATTTTATGTAGATCATTTCTGATATCAGACGTTTTTGATAGTTATATTCGGTATCAAGAATTTTGGTATCTTCCCAGTCAAACGAATGATGGTGATTTAATATGTGCTCAGTAACCACAGAATGCTTTGATGGGTCTAATTTAATATTGTATTTATGTTCTTTTAATCTTGTTTTAAGTTGTCTTTCAGTTTGCCCAACGTAAGATGCATCACAATCTTTACACTGGATCTTATAAATGACATTGTTCTTATTGAACTTTTCTGTTTTGTCTTTCTGTACCTTGATGAATTTGTTTAATTTGTTGATGCATCTTAATCCTAAATCTACTTCCGAGTTATTAATATGAGCTGATATTCTGTTAGTGATACTTTTTATATACGGTAGAACTAAGTATTGTTTTTGGTTGTTGTTAATCGAGCTATTTGAATGTTCTTTTTCTCTATTATTAACTTTATTGGTGAGTTTGTAAATTCTTTTCTGTAGGCAGTTAAATATTAGGTCGAGAGGGTAACCATTGTTTAAAAGAAGATTAATGCAGAAATATATGTTTTTTTGGTGAAATTGTGGATGTGATAGTAATATTGCTCTGTCTATTAAATTGTAGATTGTGCCTATTTTATGTATTAGAGGGTGATCTGAAAAATATGATAGGAACCTTCCCAAAAATGAATTTTTTTGATACCAATCAATATATATCTTATTGTCGTTTATAATAATGTTAAGATCGAGAAAACTAATCTTTCCGTCGATACTGGGTTCTGTGGTGAATTTCAGTCTGTCATGGTAACTGTTAAAGTGATCTTGTATTTGTTTGACTTTGTCTTTTGGAGCGCATATAATAATGTCATCGACGTATCTAAAGTAAATTTGGCAAGAAAAGTTTAAAGAGTTTAAAATGGATTGCTTTAGATCTTCCATAACAATGTCTGCTAATATTGGGGATAAAGGTGAGCCCATCGGTGTTCCAAAACATTGCTTGTATATTTTATTATTAAATGAAAAGTATGTTGAGTTCACAAGAAATTTTACAGTGTTAATAAATTCTGTTTTTGGAATTTTTGTGTTAGATTCGATATGGGTCCATCTTTTCAATAGACTATCAAGCTAATTCTAGAGGTATGTTCGTGAAAAGAGAAACTACATCTAGTGAGAAGATAGTTTCAGATTGTGTTAGAATTAGGCCTGAGAGTTTGTTATAAAGTTCTTTACTGTTTATCGTGCTGCTCTTAGCTTTGGGGATGTTGTTCGAAATTATTTTTTGTAAAAATGAGCCTATACTATGCAGAGCGGTGTTGATAGAAGAAACAATTATTCTAAAGCTTAGTTTTTCCTTGTGTATTTTAGGGAGTCCGTATGCTTTGGGAAGAAGAGAGTCACTTGATCTCAATTTTAGTAATTCTGTTTTTGTAATGTATTTTTTGTCGAACCATTTTTTGACAATGTTATTGAGTGTTTTCTCTATATTGTTGACGGGATTATTTTTAATGTTAGTATAAGTGTTTTTGTCTTCCAAGATTTTTTCTATTTCCTTAGTGTAAAATTCTTTATTTAAGGCAACTGTGGCGTTACCTTTGTCTGCTCTAGTGAAGATAATTTCTGGGTGATTATTGATAAATTGTAAGGTTGATTTGTACATTATTTCAATTTGTTTTTCTGTCTTTTTTCTTTATAAAGCTATGAATCATTGGTAGAGAGAAATTTCTAATAGAAGTAAGTTGTAAAGAGGTGTTTATATTATTGCTGTTTTTTTCCAAATCTTTAATTAAATTATATATGGCATTTCTTTTATTGAATTTAGTTGGGAGACAAAAATCACCACCCATTTGTAGCAGGTTTGAAACATTGTTTGGAATGATCGGTTAGATTATGGAACCATTTTGTGTTAGTGGAATCGAAAGGATTCTTATTTATCTCCTTGAACTTTTTTGGATCTATGTTTATAGAGATAGAGTTATTATTGATGTGTTCTGAGATTTTTCTATTAATTTCGGTTATTCTGCCTCCTTTGTCAAATTTGCAGAAGTATTTTATGTGGTTAATATTAATCAGCGAAAAAAAAATATTAATCAGCGAAATATTCCTCAACTTTGCATCAACGACCTTTTGTCATCTTTCGGGTAGCTTGCGAATTCCTTGACGATAGAAACTCACCGGTTTCGAAGCGATAAAGATCATCAATGCATTTTCGTATCTCTTCAAATCTCACGAAATGTGTATCAGCCAAATGATGCTGCAGCGACCGGAATAGGTAGTATCAGAAGGCGCCATGTCCGGGCTATACGCCGCGTGCGGAAGAAGTTCCCAACCTAACGCAAAGATATGGTCCTGAGTTGCTTTCGCAACATGTGGTCGAGCATTGTCATGAAGCAAGATCACTTTACGACGTCCTTGGCCAGTAAATGGTCTCTTTTCCTCTAATGCATCGCTCAAATTGGTCAATTGTTGTTGATAGCGGTCTGCCGTGATTGTTTCACCCGGTTGTAACCCAACAACTCGTAATACAACACACTTTTCCAATCCCACCAGATATACAACAAAACTTTCTTGGCGTGGATATTGGGCTTTGGCGTCGATGTCGAAGGTTGACCAGGGTCAACCCATGATTTTCTACGTTTAAGGTTATCATAAAGAATCCACTTTTCATCGCCTATAATAATTTTGTGCAGAAAATCTTTTTTCCGGAACTTTGAAAGTAAAGTGAGTGCAGTGTCACGCCGTCGATTTTTGTTGTCTTCGGACAATTCATGCGGAACCCATCTGCCTTTCTTCTGAACCTTTCCCATCGTATGTAAACATACGGAAATGGTTTGCTGCGTAACGCCTAGCTGTTCTGCAAGCTCCTTTTCAGTTTGCGCAGAGTTTATATTCAGCAGTGCTTGCAATTCGTCCGTTTCAATCTTTTCAGGGCGTCCAGCACGCGGTTCATCTTTAAGACTGAAATCTCCTTGGCGAAATTTTTGATACCATCTTTTACATGTAGTATGACTTACAGCGTTCTCTCCATATGGGACATTCTTTTACAAATCGGACAATAATTGGTCGACCCATTTTTAATCTGTTTGAAAATTTTTTTACGTGTTCTACACATAAAATGAGTGGACACGTGTATGGGGATTTTTTTTTTTTTGAAAATGCATGGGTTCAAAATTTTGACAATACGTCGATTACGCTGATCTTCAAATCGTCATATTGTTGCGCTCGCGCACGCTTCACGCACACTCGCGCACTCACTCCGCGGCACTCTCGCGGAAAGAACCAACTCGGGATAAAGAATAACTAAGGGATTTATTGTGACTTCGTAAATACAGGCGTAGCAGATTGACAGCTCGTTCTCAACAACGACATGACAACGCGCCTGGCAACGCGTAAACAGGCGTCGCCAGGGAACAGGAAACATCCTCCGGTACGCATCTACATTGCGTACCGGATAATCGGGCGCGGGCGCAACACTGCCCCCCTTCTTCCAGATTGTCGCCCCGACAATCCAAGAGGGGCAGAAGAAGATCCTCTTCTCCCAACCGGCTCCAGGGCGGTTCTACTCCAAGTAGACCCCCAACCGGCTCCAGGGAGACGCAGCCTCGCGACCTTCTCCCAACCGGCTCCAGGGTGGCTCAACCCTCCTCACGGGTATCGAGTTGGCCCCCAACCGGCTCCAGGGAGACGCAGCCGTCTCACGACCTTCCCCCAACCGGCTCCAGGGTGGCTCAACCCTCCTCACGGGTATCGTGTTGGCCCCCAACCGGCTCCCAGGGGGAAGCCGCGGAATCTTCCTCACCGCCGCCCATATCCCTCTCGATGCCTGAGTCCTGTCTCTTGCGTCTTGACTCTTGAGTCTTGACTCTTGCGTCTTGACTCTTGAGTCTTCGTTCTTCGGACAAGGGGGGTAATAAACTTCCTGAGGTACCAACGTCCCGCAGGACTCCCCTAGTCCCTGCCTCGGCATTCGCCCTAAGGCCCACGGAAAAACCTCAGGCGAAAAACCGTGGGCGAGGCAGTCTTCTTTTCCGGAAAGAGAACTCATCCCAGGAAAAGAAAGCTCCAGGCTCCGGAGACGTTCGCTCGGCTCCGCCGGACATCCTCCAGCCCCGTGCCACGCGCCTTCTTTTTCCTAAGAAGAACGGAAAACGCAGTAACTCGTAACAAAAACTTAACTCTAAAAAAGCAAACGGTACATTCCCTACGGGTTCCGACTCCCCCTCCTAAACTCTAACTAGTCGCGGTTTCCCTCCTTCGTCGGGCACTCCGCGCGGAAGTGGCCGCTCTTGCCACAGGTCCAACACTCCTTGGGCCCGTCCCCCTTCCCGAAGCGTCTTTCCCCCTTTCTCCCTTTCGCTTCACTGTTCCTCCCGTCCGAAGGGGTTTTGCCGGCTCCCGCCTCCCCCGTGCCCGCATCCTTTCTCCCTTTCGCTTCACTGTTCCTCCCGTCCGAAGGGGTTTTGCCGGCTCCCGCCTCCGACGAGCTTTTCTCCCCCGTGCCCGCATTCGGCTCGCGAGAGTAAAGATTTCCCCCCTCGCGGCCCTCTCCCAAAATTTCCCTCACGGCTTTCGCCCTCTCGATAGCCGTCTTTAGGGAGGAGACCCCCTCCAGCTGGAGCGTTCTCCTTATGAAATCGTTGGAGAGCGCAGAGATGAACTGCGCGCAGGCAATTTTCTCGCGAACATCGAAGGGGCACTCGGGATAGGCGTAGCGGGCAAGCTTCTCGAGCTCTGCCCCGAGCGCGGCGAAATCCTCCCCGAATCTCTGCCTCCGGTTCGCAAACCGGGTGTAGCTGCTTTGAGCCGAGTGCGTTTCCCCGAAACGCAACTCCAGCTTCGATTTAAGCTCCTCAAACTTCAAGCTGTCTGGATCCTGGACGGTCTCCAGGACGGAGCGCGCCTTCCCCCGCAAGCACGTAGCGAGAGCGACTGCCCTAAAAGAATCGCCCCAACGATTCGCTCGCGCAACTAAATCAAACTGAAGAAGGAACTCTTTCAGCGGAACCGAGCCGTCAAAGGTATCGGGCTTGAGTTTCGACGCGAACTCGGTGCTCTCGCCGTCCGCACACGCCGGAACGCGCCTCAAATCCGCGCGCCCCGCGTCTCCGCTCTCGCGCAAGTTCGCATCACTATTAATGGAAAGACTTAGCTGATTCGTGCGGAGGATCCGCAGTTCCTCGCCGTGCTGTCGCAGCTGCTCCGCGAGTTCCTTTTCCCTGCGCGCCTGCTCCTCTCGCATCGAGCGCATCTCCGCGAGCATCTCCTGGATGGTCGCCGTCTCGGAAGAGGTCTCCGGAGCGGCCTCCCTGGCTCTCCTCCTCGTCAGGACGGGCGTAGTCGTCTCTGTAGACATCCCGCTGCGTCGGAGAACGAAGGCGCGTTCGTCGGCAAAAACGTCCTCGCACGTCCGATCCCGGACGAGCCCCCAAAATGTTGCGCTCGCGCACGCTTCACGCACACTCGCGCACTCACTCCGCGGCACTCTCGCGGAAAGAACCAACTCGGGATAAAGAATAACTAAGGGATTTATTGTGACTTCGTAAATACAGGCGTAGCAGATTGACAGCTCGTTCTCAACAACGACATGACAACGCGCCTGGCAACGCGTAAACAGGCGTCGCCAGGGAACAGGAAACATCCTCCGGTACGCATCTACATTGCGTACCGGATAATCGGGCGCGGGCGCAACAATATCTTCGGTTCTATTTATCGTAGAAACTTCTTTTTTTTTCATTTTAAAGCTAATGAAATGAGCTTTCTTGTAAAATTACTTGTGATCAGTGTTTGTTTATAATTATTGTTGTTATAAACAAATTAACTGTGTACGCGACGCGACTGGGATGTGAGGGCAGGAGTTCGTGAGTCAATTGAAATGAGTTTCACAGTGTTCTTAATCAAACAAGCACAATAATTTATTATAAAAAAGTTAATAGAAAAAGGTCAAATATATATAACAAAACCAATAACGACGACGAATTGTCTTTTCAATCACTTGAAAAACTTAACGAATGTTAACGTGGTATCAAACTATAAGCGGATAGCATTAAAGCTAATGCGATTAGCGAGTTGAATGTAAGCGTGAGCGAACACAGTGCGATGAATTAGGTGCGGTAATCTAAAGGCGAATAGCGAGACCTTTGACTATATAAATATGGACTGCCAGTAGCTAACTTCACGCCGGTATAAAACTGTATCCAAGATGTGTCGCGCCGTAGATAACCTACGGTTAACGTCGGAACTAATATGTCCACTAGAGTGAGTGAGACATACTGATGATATGTTCTTACTCACACTAATGGACACTGTGTCGTCCGCTGGAAAGCTTATTTATTTATTTTAATTTAAACTTATTTATACATATTGAAAACTTTTCCCATTTTTGCGAAAATCTGAGTTTAGTGGAAAATATACAAAATGAATAAAAAAGTCATTATCTATTTTTTTAAAGCTACAAAATAATAAGAAGAGTTTATTTGTTTTTCATATTACAGTAATAATAAAATTTTAGTTATATAATAAAGAAATAGATATTTGTATAATACAAAGCAAAACTTTTTAAAGTAAAATTATTATATATAAAATATATTAAATTTTATATATAAAAGTATTACATATAAAATGTAGAAAAATTTAAAACCAAAATAGAAATAAAACATTTTGAGTGAATAAAAAGTAATAAAATAAAAACGAAAATAAACAAACATCAAAATGTGAACAATGGAAAATATAAAATCAAAATGCTGAAATACTATAATAATAACTTATATACTAACTTATGTACTAAATATTTAAATCTAAATACAATATTTTTTATTTCTACGTTCATTCTATTATCCTTTAAAAAGAACGGTTTTTGTGCATGTATGTCTTATGAAATCAGCATGTTCTTTCAATGTAAGAATCTTACCTATATAATGTAATTTTACTTTTAAATATTCTAATATAATTAATTTTATTAATTCATATTTGTGATTTTCTAATACATCTAATTGCAAGATATGTGCGTCAAAATTTTTAAAAATTATATCTAAGTTCAAGTTTCTAAACACGTCATTTGCAATTCGTTTATTTATATTTTTAGATTTTAATTTATTTTGTAATTTGTAAATATTGAAAATTTTTTCAGTTATTGAAGTTATAGCATACAAATCTGCTCGTGGGTGTCTTAAAAATCCAAAACTTACACGTTTAATAAAAGTTGAAGTAGCTTCTTCGCATTCGTTTAAAAGATTATAACATGTCAAGCATTTTAATTTTTGTAATATTTTTTTTTCTACAAATCCTGAAATATAAAGGACAGCATGGTTCAATGATTTATTTATGATTGATAACGATAAATCATCTACACTAATTGAGAAATTAATTTCTTTATCATATTCATCATCGTTGTGATCATCACTCATGATCGAAGCAGATATACTTTTTGCCGACGAAACTGTTAAAATCGAAGTGCTATCAAGGGGTATGCAGTTAGCTTCAGCAGAAGATTTAATCTCATTATGATGTAATAATCGTTTATAAGCTGCTGCTAAATGCATACAATTTGGGTTATTGTTAAAACCACCCATTGCTCTGATGCACGAAAAAAATATCTCTATGTGGTCTTGGGACAATTTATACGACAAAATATATTTTAAGTACTCTGTCTCTACATAAGAATAGTACATCTTTTTTAAATTTTTCATATTTAATATAAAGCCGATGAAGCCAGTCTTTATTTTTGAATCAATTATAAGTTGTCCATTCTTTAAACGAATTGTCGAAAAATAACTGGTGGCTTGATCAAAGAATTCAAAAAAATAAAATGCTGCACAATGTACAACGTACAACTCTGGTACACTCTTTCAATTAGTTCCTACGTTGACCGTTGGTTTTCTGCGGCGCGACACATCTTGGATTCCGGCGTGAAGTTAGCTACTGGCAGTCCATATTTATATAGTCAAAGAGCGAGACGATAGCAAACGAACTAAATCTAGCGAAAAGCTGAGGCAGCCTCCCGTGTGCGCCTCTTTTATACCGATTGTTTTTCGTTTTGAATTTGCCGTCATCCAATAATTAGGCGACGGCGCCTGAGGATGACGGCCACGCTACGGCGCCAAATCTTATTGGCCGCTGGTGGTGTCACAGGCGCTAGGCACAGCGCCTGATACGCTTCGTAGAATTTCGGCGGTGAGATTGGAGCGATTAGACAATACGTCACCGCGCGACGCATGCCTAATCGCTCTGTTCGGTGCGCGCTCGAACACCGAGCCGTTAGCTGTTTGTCGTGAAGGTCCACTTTACATTGGCAAAAAGATGTTTTGCAAGAGATTGTTATCCGACTTTGAAACATTCTCGAAGATATGCCAATGTAAAGGGTACCTTTCGTAACAATTGTCGACTTTGAAAATTAAACTTGACGAAACATAACATATAGCAAGGAGATATCCCGCATTCTTGAACATCCCGCCCGCCTCGTTATCTTGATTAACGAAACGCAACGCTGATGGACGTTACAGTGCGCATCAATACGCGTTCACTAAGAATTAAGGTAATTATGCAGAATAGGGGAGCACCCCCCCATGACCTTGACCTTGACATATGTTGTCAAGGTCATCCTCCCGAGTAACCTTCAGGAGGTTTTAGCCCTCGGTCACCACTCGTTAAAAAGTTATAAACAAAAAAAGTTTGAAAAATGTCGCCCTTATTTTGAATACACCTTTACACATTCACCGGCAATAACCAATGAGCAAAAGGAGTTTCACGACACTGTGTATGTATATGGTATTCCTACTGTTGTTGATATTTCTTATTACATTTCCACGCGTAAAACATAGATTCGCGTCAAAAATTGCAAACCCATGTGGAACCTCTCTTCGCATCGAAAAGTATACGCTTGGAGGCAGTGTGTTCCGCCCCCCCTACGGGGGGGCTCCACTATCAAAAAACTACACACATAGGTGTGGATGGAACTTGCTTCGCGTGGAAACTTTCTACACGAAGCAAGTTCCACCCACACTTATGTGTGTAGTTTTTCGGTAGTGGAGCCCCCCCGTAGGGGGGGCGGAACACACTGCCTCCACGCGTACACTTTTCAATGCGAAGTGAGGTTTCATTTTAAGATAGATTATCAGAATGTTATCTGTACGAAAATCTATCGTATATTAGTTTACTTTCGGATTCCGTTTCAAAGTCATAGAAATATTAACAATAGTAGGAATGCCATATACACACACAATGTCGTAAAAGTTGTTTTGTTCATTGATCATTGGCGGTAAATGTGTAAATGTGTATTCGAAATAAGTGCCAAATTTTTCAAACTTCTTTTGTTCATAACTTTTTAACGAGTAGTGACCGAGGACTAAAACCTTCCGAAGGTCACTCAGGAGGATGACCTTGACAACATATGTCAAGGCCAAGGTCATGGGGGGGTGCTCCCCTATTCTGCATAATTACCAGAATTAATTTTGGAAATCCATATCAATATTAATTCATTACACAACGATGTCGTAGATACTTTGTAATACAGCGCAATAATGCGTAACTAATCGTGAAGACATGGATATGCTCCAAACGAGAAGATTGTGCAATGAATTAAGTATTACGTATGTATGTACAGTAACTTTGAGATGAAAGTATGCGCACACGCGCTCGCGCTTTATGAAATGATTGTATGTAAACGCATAATCAGACGATGATATATACAAAGCGAACAAACCGTAATAAAAGAGAAAAAAAACAAAATTTCTAAATTAAACCACTTCCGACAATGTGGAAGGGGAGCGGATTGTCGCGTTGAGCGACTCGCGAGTGTGTGTTTTACGTGATCGTGTGGTCGTTACCCGGAAGCATCACAAGTTTGACTAGTGGTCGCACCAATTCTGACGCGGCTGTTCGCACAGTGACCACTCTGGTGACGCCGTCGTCACCAGGATGCAGTCTCACGATGCGCGCGAGAGGCCATCGACTCGGAGCCGTCACCTCGGACCTTATAAGGCACAAATCGCCTACCTTGGGTGTTTCGCTGCTGGTAAGCCACTTCTGTCTTGCGTAGACTTGTTGGAGGTACTCACGTGACCATCTTTCCCAGAAATGTCGCCACATCTGCTCGAGTCGATGCCATCCGGATAACAGGCGCTCGTCCTTCCCTGTGGATGCTTCTGGTACAGCCAGCAGTGGAGCGCCAATGAGAAAATGGCCGGGCGTGAGAGCCGACACATCGTCCGGATCGTCCGTTAATGCACACAATGGCCGGGAGTTTAGACACGCCTCCACTTCTGAGAGGAAGGTGCTCAACTCCTCGTGCGTCAATCTGGTTTCTCTGAGGACCCGGCGAAGATGGTGTTTGACGGACTTGACGGCAGCTTCCCACAGCTCGCCAAAGTGCGGTGCGGCCGGCGGATTAAAGTGCCACCGAACACCATCGGAAGCGGTGGCACGCGTAATGTTCCGGTTGTTGGAAGACGACGCCTTGAACAGTTCTCTCAACTGTCGGTCTGCACCCACGAAGTTTGTGCCGCAATCGGAGTATACATCCCGGCAGAGTTCTCGCCTGGCAGTGAATCGACGGAAAGCGGCCAGGAATGCCTCCGTCGAATAATCGGAAGCGGCCTCCAGGTGCACCGCCTTTGTGCTGAGGCACACAAAGACGGCAATGAAGCCCTTGTACGCTTTGTGCCCTCTTCCCTTGGAGGTGCGCATGAGTATTGGTCCGGCATAGTCCACCCCGGTCCGCAGGAAAGGTCGAGCTGGAACCACGCGTTCCCTTGATAGATCGCCCATCTCCACTTTTGGCGTGGCTGCCCTCCACCGTGCACAAGTCACGCATCGATGGATAGACCCCTTGACAGCGGCTCGACCTCGTGGGACCCAGAATTTCAGACGAAGCATTCCCAGAGTAAGTTGCACTCCTCCGTGCAGTGTCCGTTGGTGGCAGGAGAGAATGATGAGCCGAGTCAGCCAAGATCCAGCTGGCAAAATTAATGGATGTCGTTCGTCATAGGGCAGGACGGCATGTTTCAACCGGCCTCCGACTCGCAACAATCCATGTTCGTCCTGCACTGGACTTAGACGTGCCAGAGGACTTCGTGGTGACACCGAGTTGTGCCTAGCAACAGCGGCGACTTCGTCGACAAAATGGAGACGCTGCACAACACCAATCCATTGCCGGAGTGCCACATCAAGCTCATCTTGATGGAGGGACAGGACATCTCGGTGAGTCTTATTGAATGAGCGCCTCCAGCGCAGGCACCATGCTGTGACATGCAGGAGCCTGTGCAGTGCGGAGAAGCGCACCAACATCTCCGGTTCAGCCTCAACCTTGACTGCGAAGCTGACCACGCCTTCTCGTGTTTCAGGAATCGTGGCTGGCGACTCCACGATCGACTGAAGCCACATTGCCCCATCCTCAGAAAGCCAGGAAGGCCCTGTCCACCAGAGCGGATTCGAACGGAGCTCTCCCGGCGCTATCCCCCTGGAGGCGCAGTCCGCCGGATTGTCTTTCCCCGGAACGTGGCGCCAGGTTGCCTCCGGAAGCAGGAGTTGGATCTGAGCCACCCGATTAGCCACGTAGGTCTTCCATCGAGACGAATGGCCTTGGATTCAGCAGAGCGTCATCTTAGAGTCGGACCAGAGGTATGTGTCTACTGTGAACAAACTAAGTGTCGTGCGAATGTGTCGCACCAGATTAGCGAGAAGCGTTGCTGCACATAATTCCAGACGCGGTAGTGACACTTGTTTAATCGGTGCAACTTTGCTTTTTGCAGCCAAGAGGTGCACTGATGTGGCGCCTGCGGAAGAGAGCCGCAAGTAGAGCACGGCCGCATAACCGCGCTCTAATGCGTCTGCGAAACCGTGGAGCTCAAGGTGGGCCTCCTCAGAGCCCGTTTTGAGCCACCGTTGCACTCGGAGGTGAGCCAGCTGTGGGAGCTCTCCGAGGAAGTGTTCCCAGGACTGCGCGTCACTGGTGGGAAGCGGGTCATCCCATTCCAGCGCCTGGAGCCACACCGATTGCAGGAGGATTTTAGCCCTAATCACCACTGGAGCCAGCCAACCAAGTGGATCGAACAGTCGAGCGGTTTCCACCAGGACGCGACGCTTTGTAAGTGCGGTGGCTGTGGGTCGGCGGACCGCGAATGCAAACTCGTCCGCGCCGGGGTACCACAGCAAGCCTAATGTAGCTTGGCTGTCTTCATCCCACTGCAGGGACGCGTGCTGCATCCGGTGTTCGGCTGGGATGTCGACAAGACATTCCGCGTTGTTCGCGGCCCATTTGCGCAGTGTGAACCCGCCCGCCGTGCACATCGCCCGGAGTTCGCGTTGCGTTGCGATCGCGTCGGACAAGGAGTGCGCGCCGGTCACCACATCGTCCACGTCGTCCACGCCATAGCAATCACGTCGCAGGGTTGCTGCCGCGAGAGGAAATCGTTCTTTCTCGTCACCGGCTAATTGTCTCAATGTGCGGATCGCGAGGAACGGCGCGCACGCGAGACCGTAGGTCACTGTCGTGAGCCTGTATTCACGCACGCGGTCGAAAGTGTCTCGTCGCCACAACACGCGTTGAAAGTCACGATCATCGGGGTGCACAATAATTTGCCGATACATTTTCTCGATGTCGGCGATAAGGGCACACCGATGCCATCGCCAACGCAACAGGACGTCTGGCAACGCCGGTAGGAGGTTCGCGCCCACGAGCAGTCGTGAATTCAACGATTCGCCCGTCCTCACGCGTTGGGAACCGTTAAACATCACCCGAAGCTTCGTCGTAGTGCTTGACTTCTTAATCACCCCGTGATGCGGTAAGTAACACTCTGTTCCCGCGGTTACGTGACTAGGCAGTTCATTTACAAGTTCCATATGTTGCAGATCCTCATATTCCCGCATGAACTCTCGGTAGAGTTCTCCAAATCGGGGATCTTTGTTGGCCTTCTTCTCCATTGCGGTCAACAGGCGTTCCGCCGGCCTGCGAGTCTCCACGAGTGCAGGCGACGGCGGTGACGAAAACGGCAGACGGACAATGTATCGTCCGGCGGGTGTGCGTGTGTGCGTTTGCACGAACAGCTCCTCGCACCGTTCCTCGTCAGGAGTCAGCGCAACCGGAGAAACAGGCTCCTTCTCCTGCTCCCAGAAGCGCCTAACCAACTCGGTGAGCTCCTCGTCCACGGAGCATTGGAGCGACCTGAAGACGCCATGGTTGGACGTAACTCCACGACCTCCTGACAGAATCCAACCGAGGATTGTCTTCTGTGCCATGGGAGCATCCGGCCTGCCCTTCCTTAGACCATCTTCAAGAATGATGGAGCACACTTCGGCCCCAAGGAGTAGCTCGACGGGATCCTCGGCCAGGTATTGAGGATCCGCTAGCTCGAGCCCCTTTACGTGCGGCCACGTCGCGGTATTCTTCGTGGTCGGGCCTCGGTATGCCGAGAGTCGCGGCAGGACAAACGCGACCGCGGAAAATGCTATGCCGTTGAGTCGTGATTTCACCTCCAAGGTGACTTTCCCGCGCGTGAAACCAGAGGAGGTTCCGCCTACGCCAGAGATCGCTACATCCGTATGTTTTCGGTGCAGGTGCAGCCGCTGAACCAAGGCCTCGGACACGATTGAGACCTCCGAACCCTGGTCAATCAAGGCGCGCACCAGGTGCGGATCACCGCGGCGATCGGATACGTGAACTCGCGCTGTGGTGAGAAGAACGGCCTTCCGATCGCCAGGCCCCTGTACGGCGGAGAAAGAGCTGACCTCGGTTTTCGTCGTGGTATACGCGTCGTGCAACAACGAATGGTGACGGGCTTGGCACGTGAGGCACGTCTTCGTCGACTGGCACCTGGCAACGGGGTGAGTTCCCAGACAGTTATAGCATAACCGTCCGTTTTCCACGATTGTCTTACGTTCGTTAGCCGGTTTCGATTTGAATTCGCGACACAACATTAGAGGATGTTTGTCCTTACACAACGCGCACTCCACATTTGCGTTCCGCTTCGCGAAATGAGTCTTTGCCGACTTGGTCGTCTCGGAAGCTGGTTTCGCGGCTGTCTTCTGCTTGGCAGCGTTTAACGTTAGTACGCGCTTCGCGATAAAATCCGTTAGCGTTTCGTGCGACGGTGGATCCATCGAATCGCTTGTCGCGGATTCCCATTCCAACCGGGTGCGAGAATCGAATAGTTCGACCACGAGATGATTGAAAAGATCCATCCCGTGCGAATCGATCGGTCTGCCTACGCTCTCTTGGCCGTTCACTGCGGTCGTTACGGCGTTATAAATGCGTTCGAGCTCGTCGGCGGACTCGCTTCTCATCTTCGGTACCGACGTGAAAGCAGAAAAGTTGGCCCGAATTATCTCCTTTTTATTTTCATAATGTTTTGCGAGAATAGTCCACGCGCGATTGTAATTGTCTTCGGTCACAGCTAACGGTCTTATCAGCTTCTCGGCTTTACCTTGCAACGAGGCTCGGAGATAATGGAACCGTTCTACGTTGGAAATCGAAGAATTCTCGCCGATCATTGACCGGAATAAGTCACGAAACGCTGGCCAGTCTTCATAGGCGCCCGAGAATTGCGGCAGTTTTATACGCGGGAGAGTGGTCTTGTGCGCGGGATCTCCGTTCCGACCGGACGGTACAGACGAACTTGTCTCGGAGATTTGGAGCCGTTTGCCATACTCGAAGAGCTCGCTCCTCTTCTGCATGTACGCGAGCTCGGCGGTACCAAAAAAATCTTTAACATAATAGTCACTTGTACTTGTCTTTATACAGCGCTCGGAGTTGTTCGTGCTGAGCCTCGAATTTAGCTCAGAGTGAATCGATGATCTTGATGCGGTTCTCCACCACGCTCTCGGTGATGTGGGCGACTCCCAGCTTCATCAAGGTCTCCATCGCTCGCCCGATGCGCCCGTAGACGTCGTGTTGGGCGGTCAGCAGGGTGTCAATGTCGAAGCTCATCGCTGTTTTTTGTTTTCAGGACCGTCACTCTCACCAGTCACTCACGACGTGCGGATGCCGGCAATAAGAAAATCCGGCTCGAAGGACCAGAAATGTACGCGACGCGACTGGGATGTGAGGGCAGGAGTTCGTGAGTCAATTGAAATGAGTTTCACAGTGTTCTTAATCAAACAAGCACAATAATTTATTATAAAAAAGTTAATAGAAAAAGGTCAAATATATATAACAAAACCAATAACGACGACGAATTGTTTTTTCAATCACTTGAAAAACTTAACGAATGTTAACGTGGTATCAAACTATAAGCGGATAGCATTAAAGCTAA
This sequence comes from Crematogaster levior, assembly GCA_901521435.1. Taxonomy (NCBI): domain Eukaryota; kingdom Metazoa; phylum Arthropoda; class Insecta; order Hymenoptera; family Formicidae; genus Crematogaster; species Crematogaster levior. Next base: position 53,563 of record CABEGB010001399.1, on the reverse strand, counting down.
TGCGAGTAGCGAGTTGAATGTAAGCGTGAGCGAACACAGTGCGATGAATTAGGTGCGGTAATCTAAAGGCGAATAGCGAGACGATAGCAAGCGAACTAAATCTAGCGAAAAGCTGAGGCAGCCTCCCGTGTGCGCCTCTTTTATACCGATTGTTTTTCGTTTTGAATTTGCCGTCATCCAATAATTAGGCGACGGCGCCTGAGGATGACGGCCACGCTACGGCGCCAAATCTTATTGGCCGCTGGTGGTGTCACAGGCGCTAGGCACAGCGCCTGATACGCTTCGTAGAATTTCGGCGGTGAGATTGGAGCGATTAGACAATACGTCACCGCGCGACGCATGCCTAATCGCTCTGTTCGGTGCGCGCTCGAACACCGAGCCGTTAGCTGTTTGTCGTGAAGGTCCCCTTTACATTGGCAAAAAGATGTTTTGCAAGAGATTGTTATCCGACTTTGAAACATTCTCGAAGATATGCCAATGTAAAGGGTATCTTTCGTAACAATTGTCGACTTTGAAAATTAAACTTGACGAAACATAACATATAGCAAGGAGATATCCCGCATTCTTGAACAAACTGTTTGAAGTTGATTTACATAGTCGCCCCCAACAGATACAAAGTTTAAAAAAATAGCATCGTATTCCTCGTTTAATTTCCTAAAGAAAACGTATTTTAAAAAAATGGGGACTCTATGGATACTACCTGAAATTAATTAATTTGTCGCAATACACTGAGCGAACGCGGCAGGCGGCACGCAGTGTCCGCGTGCTGCCTCACGCGCGCGTAATGTATGCTTGGCGCGTTATGTGACCGATCATAATAATTTTGGCATAATTTAACGAAAGATAAATTTATTTGTAATTTAATAGTACCGGTATAAGCAACCGGTAATGTACCTAATAATGAATGTATTTATAATCCAACAGTAGATAGTCAAACGGTAACTTAACGTAAAGTAAATTTGTTTTATAATCCAATATGGTGGTAATACGAAATAAAAGTTGAACAAAAATTATTTTTAAAAGCAGCGTAATAAATATTATGTAAACAGTGAAATATACTTATCAGTACATACATGTAGTTTTAATTAACTTTTATGTCGTTTATTTATTTTGTGATTTTTACTTTAGTTACATGTTTGCACAAAGAAAATAGTTTTGAATGTAATTTATTTGATGACACAGGAATCATGCAATGAAATTTTAGAGTACCCTTCACTGTTTTGGCTAATTGAAAACGGGTTGATAATTTTTCTTCTTCCTCGACGTACTCTTCGTTCGTCACAAAATGACAGCCAATATTGGGCAATGATTCAGTTGCCCAAGCGAATAAATCTTTTAGCGTTTGAATCGGATGGTTGATTCTTTGAAGGCTAGCTCTGGCTAGCCCTTTTCAAGGTTCCACCCAAACCGTCACATGCTCCTTTGCCATGTGAAGTCGGAAAAAAGTGCCACTCTGCTGTCATGCCGAAATCCTCCAGGTGATGACTCAGATTAATAAAATTTTTCTTATTTTTATATTGAGCACTTGCCCCATCAGAAAAATATGTTATTTTTTAAATATTTGGCAAAGTCCTTTTTATGAATTTCACTAAATGTCTCTGGAACAGGTGAACGGCAACGGTATTATGATGTAAACATTCGGAAATTGATACTAAACTTTTCATTTGCAGTACGTCGTCGTCATCTTTGTAGTAAATTGCAAACGGATGCACTGTTGCCTGGTCATTGTTCCAATGTATACCTTGGACAGAATTCTGAATGACAAAAGCATAGTTCTCAGAAAAATCATAAAATAAAATTATAATGCAACCAACACAAAAAAAATAATATAATTAAGAAAAAATAATAATGGTCAGGTCAAAAAATAATAATGGTTACTACAATACTATTCTGGAACAACTCGTCCGAATCGCAAGAATGAAAATTAATATTCGCGGTTTTTTATGTATTGATAATATTCGGTGAGATGCAGCACGCGGGCGCTGCGTGCCGCCTGCCGCGTTCGCTCAGTGTATTGCGCCGGACAAATTAATTAATTTCAGGTAGTATCCATAGAGTCCCCATTTTTTAAAAATACGTTTTCTTTAGGAAATTAAACGAGGAATACGATGCTATTTTTTTAAACTTTGTATCTGTTGGGGGCGACTATGTAAATCAACTTCAAACATTTAATTTGTTTATAACAACAATAATTATAAACAAACATTGATCACAAGTAATTTTACAAGAAAGCTCATTTCATTAGCTTTAAAATGAAAAAAAAAGAAGTTTCTACGATAAATAGAACCGAAGATATGACGATTTGAAGATCAGCGTAATCGACGTATTGTCAAAATTTTGAACCCATGCATTTTCAAAAAAAAAAAAAAAAAAAATCCCCATACACGTGTCCACTCATTTTATGTGTAGAACACGTAAAAAATTTTCAAACAGATTAAAAGTGGGTCGACCAATTATTGTCCGATTTGTAAAAGAATGTCCCACATATATGACGCAACAATCAATCTTCAATGTTAGAGACAGTGAAACGCCAAAACTTTTATTTGTTACCATTAATGTCGCTTTAAAACAAAAAGTTGGTAGAAGGGAGATTCGCAAGCATATCTACAATGTTATTATATGCCCTATCTAACAATTCGGTGTCTTTGTGCGAATTTATACTATGTTTTTGAAACTTTATGTGGATCATTTCACTAAGTCTTTTCTGGTAATTATGTTCAACATCCAGAATCTCAACATGTCCCAGTAAAATTGGTGGTTAAAATGGGACACATGTTGCGACACTGATTGGACGGATCCAATCTTATGTTATATTTGTGCTCTTTAATTCTAGTGATTAATTTTCTTTTGGTTTGTCCAACATATGTCGCATCCACTGATCTCTATTATCACTGGATGGCGTATGCTCTGAAAAGTGTGTTACGATTAGAAGCCATTTTTAATGCAGTAAAATATGCAAGTATGGCGGTGAAGGCGGTTAGGTTATCATCAGGTTATCATGTCGTCATATAAGTTGTTTTATGCTGGTCGAAAATTTTATTTTTTGTTAATTATAATGGTGTCAACGTGTGTCTTTTGTGGAATAAAATGAGGGATAGAAGATAGAACATATCACAAGTAAGTATACAAGTCATATATCACTCATATTTATGTCTCACAGGTTATATACTATTCTCTTTTTATATTTATTTCATATTTTTCCGACATTAAGGGGATCCTAAAGCCGTCTGTTTTACCGACAAAATACGGTCAATTAAAAATTAATACTAAACTTTTTTTAAATTTGGTATCTTTTCTGCACAAAACAGCTTGACTCCCGGTTCCGTTGAAGTGTCTACTTTAATCTTACAAAAGGATTTATCGTTCCATGCAGCCAAAAAAAAGTTTAAACTAAAAAAAGTTTAAACTTTTTTTTGGCTGCATGGAACGATAAATCCTTTTGTAGGATTAAAGTAGACACTTCAACGGAGCCGGGAGTCAAGCTGTTTTGTGCAGAAAAGGTACCAAATTTTTATATAAAATTGATATTTTCACGAGTTGACATTTGCTCTGAAGATAAATATAATGTAAATATAATGTAATTTTGTAATTACTTTCTTTTTCGGCGTAAAATTTGTACCTCCAGTGTTCGTTTGCGTGCATACTTTAATCCTGGAGAAGGATTTTTAATTCTGTGTAGTTAAAAAAAAGTTTAGTATTAATTTTTAATTGACCGTATTTTGTCGGTAAAACAGACGGCTTTTTTACCCACACAGCACAAAAGGTTTCTATAAGGTTTCTGAAAGGTTTCATGAAAGGATTGAAACCTTTAAAAAAGCTTTCAAAAAAATGTTTCTAAAATGTTTAAATGTCCGTTTTTGAATCCATCAGTAATGTTCTTAAAAATCTTTTATAAACCTTTCCATAAACATTTTAAAAACATTCCTTCAAAGTGTACAGAAACATTTAAAAAAACATTTTTTAAAGCAGTTTGTAAAAGCTTTTAAAAAAATATCTGGAAACATTCTAAAAACTATTCTTTAAACATTTCTATAAATATGTTATAAATTGTTTTAAAAACCTTTCAAAAAATGTTTTTAAAATGATTATATGTCCGTTTTTTAATCCATTAGTAATGTTTCCCAAAATCTTTTATAAACTTTTCAATAAATTAAAAGAGGAAGAACAGTAACTGACAACAAACTGGCAGAATTGATATGTTGGTTGAACGTTATTTATTTCTACTACGTTTCGACCATAGGTTTTGGTCCTTATCAAGTATATCTACAAATATGTAACAAATGAAATAACACGTATTTAGGCGCAATGTAATACAATTGAAAAATAAACACTCACATTACAATCAGTCAGGTAGAAACATGATGACCCAACTATGTGTTTTAAGTAACATTTTGTTAAGAATTATGTATATAGATTCTTACATTTTCAATAAATGTTTCGAAGACGTTTTTTCAAAGTGTATAGAAACATTTTAAAAAAGATTTATACAAGCAGTTCGTAAAAGCTTTCAAAAAAATATCTGGAAACGTTCTAAAAACTATTCTTTAAACATTTTTATAAGTATGTTGTAAATTGTTTAAAAAACCTTTCAAAAAATGTTTCTATAAATGATTTTTACATTGATTTTGCATTCCTCTGTTAATACGAAGAAAACAATTCTTTAAAAAATGAGACTTTTCAATGATTTTTTTTATTTTTTATTATAAAACCAATAGGAAACACAAATATTAATTATAATTTCAGTTTCTAGACATTTCAGTTTCTTACATTTTTACTACATAACTATGGCAAAATCATTATAGTACATTACATAATTATAAAAAATATGCATCATTAATACTTTACATAATAGTACTTTAAACATTAGCTGAATAAAATAGTAAAGACAATTTTTTTTAAAGACAAAATCTTTCAATATTATGATATCCCAAAAAATATCATAAATGAAAAGGTCAAGCCATGTTCAAAAATAGAAAACCCTCAAGAATTTGAATTTTTACAAATTTAAATGATTATCTAATAATATATTACCATGAAAAGTAACTGATATATTATACAAGGTGCCAATTCAAAGTGAACATACATAAAGTGTATATTATTTAAATAAATTAATAAAATAAATAATATAATAAATTTAATAACATATTACCACGAAAAATAACTGATATGTTATTCAAGGTGCAAATTCAAAATGAACATACATACATAAGGTGTATATAAGTAAAATTGATTAAAATTTGACTCTAAGTGAAAGTACATAAGTGATATGTTATTCTTAGTGCACAAAATATAAAAGTCGTTTATTGAAGTTTGATTTGAAATTTATACAAACCTGGACAATGAAAAATAGTTGCTTGTAATTCCAGAGTACTAATTTGTTAATTACTCGGAAAAAGAACATGGCGGCCTGCTCTCAAAAAACTTTCGATGGATGGAATAAATAATTAAAATGAAAAAGTTATGAAAATGGTTTAGATTAAAAATCTCTAACTTTTCTGTAGTAAAATTTCGAATTTTCGTATCAATTTCGATAAAGCGGTGTGAAAGCGGTGGCAGTAGCGAAATGGAAAGATGCATCAATTTCGTTCAATATAATCGTAATGTAATTGTACAAAGATTAGTAAAGCATCAAGATATTATAGCATTCTTGCACCACTCTTTTTAATTACCTATATGCATGTTTGTATACACAGGTTTGTATACACAGGTATATATTGGTATTGTGCAATTCACATTTAGTACAAAACACACCTATATGGAAAATGTAATTTTATAATTATTCTATGTACAGTCAGCGGCGATTAATTCTGTCACCCCCCGTTTGAAAATATTTTGCGCGCGAACAAAATGTAGCAACAGTGCGTATGGGATAAGCTGTAGTTTGAGCAGTGGGTGTGTTCAAATCACGGCTGATCGCATACGCGCTGTTGTCACATTTCGTTCGCGCACAAAATATTTTCAAATGGGGGGTGACAGAATTAATCGCCGCTGATTGTACCTATCACATAATATTGTGTACTATTTTTTTAACATTATTGTTTCCTCCTAGAGAAAGCTTTTGTGATAGTATATCTTTTGGGTTTCGAAAAAAAAGATATAAGTTAAAAAACATATGTTTTGAGGTTGTAAGAATTGAATTATAGTGTTTTTAGAAAAAGTTTGTACTTACCACATTTAAAGTGAAATTCTTACGCATCAATTTTTGCTCTAGTTTTTGTATGGTCTTGTTAGGATCACCGATAGGAAAATATTCCTCACATAATTTTTGCTGTGTAACTGAAAAAATTGGAGTATTTGACGTAGCTCTCATTTCATTTGACACCTTAAGTGATTTTATTAATTTGTCAGTGTTTTCTTGTTTCAACGACAACTGATGTAAATTTTTTAATAGTTTTGTCTGCTTTTCTAAAAAGAAAAAAAAATTTTTTACATTATATAGTTTTGTAAAAAATGTTATCAATTTTGTATTATATATATATTATTATTATTATAATACTACAACTGTTAATATATTATTACTTGATATATTACGTAATACTTCTAATAACTGTGAATTAGTAGGTTCAACAATTTTTGACTCTACACTTTCAGGTTTTTGTAAAATTTTTTGACCTGATATTCCATTATCCGAATCAATGGATGAACCAGCTTAAAAAAATATGCAATATAAGTTAGTTGAAAATTGTCTTGTACACCGTAAAAAGTACTGATTGAAACCGCCTACATCATTTAAGGCTGATAATCTTGTAACTTGCGTTGAACGATATGAAAATGTATTAAATGTATTACTGTACTTTCTCATACAGTATTATATTGTTGCGCCTCCGCGCCGTACGCTCCAACACAGTCACACACACTCCGACACTCGCGGCACTCTCCGCCAAAGCGGAATAAGCACTCGATATTTGTAGAAGAACTCTTTATTATAAACGAGAACGTAATACAAATAACACGTCCGAACGCTTCTAAAGATCCGGCACAAAATACGCCGATCGTTGTTAGACAACGACGGCCCGTTGCCAGGGAACGCTCGCGCCTCTGAACGCATCGGGTGGCGAGCGCGGATGTAACACTGCCCCCCTTCTTCTTGAATGTCGTCCCGACATTCAGGCAGGGCAGTGCTCTAGAGACCTCTCGTCTCCAGTCCTCACGGAGGGGTTGCGGTCTTCCCGGGACCTCTCGTCCCTAGACCCGCGTTTTGCTGGACGGCTTCCTGCCCTACCCCGAGCTGCTGCTACGGGTTACCGGGCTCCATCCTTCTTTTCTTCCTCCGCGTCTCCTCTTCCGCGTCTTCTTTTCCACCTCTTCGGATCCTCTTCCGATCTTCTGACAAGGGGGGGGGTAACTTCCCGTGGACCCTTTCGTCCCTTAAGACGCCCCTGTCCCTGCCTCGGCATTCGCCCTTGTCTCACGGAAAACCACGGTCGAAAACCGTGAGAGAGGCAGTCTTCGGCAAAAGAAAATCTTTTCTTCTTCGGGCGTTGTTCGCTTCCCCGTCCGGCGCCGACTGTCTTCAACGCATGCCGGCCTCACGGGTATCGGTCGTCGGCCGTCTCCTCTCCCGTCCGGAGCCTTTCTGAAAAGAAGAACTAAAACAGAAACAAACTCAAACAGTCTTTCTACTAACTAAACTTTGCCGGGCTCTGATTCCCTACGCGTCTCTCGAGGTACGGCGCGAGCCTGTCTGCGTGAACCACTCTGTTCCTTCCTCCACGCAGTCCGCGAATGCAAAACACCACGTCACTTAATTTTCGAACAATAAGAAAAGGTCCCTCCCAATTTCTCTGTAATTTGGGAGCTTTTCCTCTTACTCTTCGAGGATTGTACAACCACACCCTCTGACCTTCACTAAAGGAGATTTGTCTGGCCTTCAAGTCGTACCAGCTCTTCATCTGAGAAGATTTCACACTAACACGACCCCTGACACTCGCGTGGATCTCGTCCATCTTCCTCCTAATCCTCTGTAAATAATTAGTCTCCGACTCCACTGGGTCAGGAGGCCTACCCCGAAGAAGATCTAACGGCAGCCTCAAGTCACGAGCGAGATAGAGCTCGGCAGGAGTCACTCCGGTCGTCTCGTGCTTTGAAGACCTGTAAGCCAACAAATATAATGGGATCCAACGATCCCAATCTTTCTGATTTCCAGAAACAAATTTCGCCAAGTAATTCAGGATTGTCTGATGATGACGTTCGACCATACCATCGGACTGAGGATGCAAAGGCGTTGTCCGAGTTTTCTTTATCCCCAGCACATTTGACAATTCGCGGAATATCCGCGACTCGAAACTCCTCCCCTGATCCGTGTGAATCTCCAGAGGAACTCCGTGCCTGGAGATAACCTCCCTCAGAAGGCTTTCCACGATGGACTTCGTCCTGATACTCTTGAGGGGGCTAACCTCCACCCATCTCGTGAAGCAGTCGATCATCACGAGGAGATACCTGTTTCCCGCAGGAGTCCTCGGAAAAGGACCGAGAATGTCCATCTGCACCCGATCGAAAGGTGCTCCAACATTGTAAATCTGTAGCGGGGATTTCCCCTTCCCGGCAGGGCCCCTCTTAGCTACACAGACCACACAGGTTCTGCACCAATTTTCCACATCCTGCTTGCAGGAAGCCCAGTAAAACCGCCTGCGAATCTTCTCGAGGGTTTTGTTGATCCCAAAATGGCCTCCAGTAGAAGAATCGTGGGCCTCCTCCAACACACGACTGGTTCTGGCCTTGGGGACGATAAGTTGGAGAACGTCCCTCCTCAAATTCGGAGCCACCCACTTCTTGAAAAGAACGCCATCCTCCACCACGAGAGAGTCCCAATAGGACCAATAAACTTTAGCAGCTGGGCTTCCCGCAGAAATTTCCTGTCTCAAAGGGCGTTGCCCTGTTTCCTTTCCTAAAAGAAAAATGGAAATATCAGGGTCCCGTAATTGCTCCTCACGCCAATCTACGGATCTCTCTTCGAAAAAAGAAATTCTTCCAATATCCCTTTCATCCTTGAGACTTTCTCTAACTTCAACTTTTTCGCAATAACGACAACTTACCTTGGCACAAGGACGCCTAGAAAGCCCATCCGCGTTCCCATGAGAGGCTCCTTTCCGGTGCATGACTTCAAAGTCATATAGCTGCAGTCTTTCCATCCACCGGGCTAATTGCCCCTCAAGATTCTTGAAAGACAGCAACCACCTAAGAGAAACGTGATCCGTGCGGACCAAAAATTTCCGTCCGCATAAATAATGATGAAAAGACCGAACCGACTCGACAATGGCTAATAATTCCCGTCGAGTAACACAATAATTTCTCTCAGCCTTATTCAATACCCGGCTGAAATAGGCGATTACTTTAAAAACGCCATCCTGTTTTTGTGAAAGGACACCTCCAATACCAACATTAGACGCGTCGGTATCCAAAAGAAATTCCCCCTCCCTTCGAGGAAAAGAAAGAACTGGCGAACTCGTCAAAGCCAATTTAAGCTTCTCAAAGGAATCTCGACATTGTTCGCTCCAAATAAATTTAACTTGGTTTTCGGTAAGCGCATAAAGCGGCCTTGCCAACGAAGAAAACCCTTTAACGAATTTGCGGTAATAGGAGCAAAAGCCCAAAAAGCTTCGCAATTGCTTCTTATTTTGGGGAACCGGCCATTTTCTAACCGCTGCCACCTTCTCGGGATCAGTAGCAATGCCATTCCGGGAAACAATATGTCTCAAATATTTCACCTCTTTACCGAAAAAGACACATTTATTGGGATTGACCTTTAAATTCACCTCTCTTAAACAAAGAAATATTTCTTTTAAGTTACTAACCATCTCCTCAAAATCTTTACCAAAAATGATAACATCATCTAAATAAACCAGGCATTTCTTTGAAATGAACTTATGTAAAACTTGCTCCATGATCCGCTCGAAGGTAGCAGGAGCGTTACAAAGTCCGAAAGGCATCACAGTAAATTGCCATAATCCCCTTCCAATCGAAAAGGCAGTTTTCTCCCTGTCTTCGGGACGAATCTTTATCTGCCAATATCCGCTCTTTAAGTCTAAAGTAGTAAACCAACTGTTACCTGAAAGCTGGTCCAGAATATCATCTATTCTGGGAAGAGGATAGGAATCTTTTACCGTTACGGAATTTAATTTGCGATAATCCACGCAGAATCTTATAGTTCCATCCTTTTTCCTTACAAGAACAGCTGGAGATACCCAAGGACTGGAAGATTCTTCAATTATATGATTTTCCCTCATTTCCATAATAATTTTGTCCACCTCGGACCTCATCTCAATGGGAATTCTCCGGGGAACCTGCTTAATGGGGGAAGAATCTTTCACATTAATGACATGTTCCCCTACTTTGCAATTCCCGGCGGTTATAACTTCCGAAAATAAATCCCGAAATTCGCACAAAAATTCCCGAAAAATTTCCTTCTGTTTCACATCTAGTTCACGAGAATTCTTTTCAAGGAGCCCCTCCAAACTCGAAGGAACTCCGGAGTCTATAACCCGACCACATCTGCTTTCACTTCCTCCCTTGAAAGCAAAATCGAAAATGTTCTCTAATTTCAACTGTCTCAGAAAATCTACTCCCAAAATGCAATCGTCGGAAATTTCCGCGACGAGCATGGGAAATTTCACACAATTTTTCCCGATCCGAACTTCAACGACTGCCCTCCGTTTTATGGGAATTCTCTCCCCCGTCGGATATTTCAGTAAACAATGTTCAACCTCGAGATCCGCTTTTTCCACAAAATTCGGATTTAAGATCGTTACGTCAGAGCCCGTATCTATTTTGAAAACACAATTTCTCCCGTTTACTTCACCTTGATAACAGAAAATATCAAAACTTTGCTTAATTCTAGAAAATTTATGAAAATTCTTAACAACAGGGGCTCTCAACCGTTTAGCCGAACCCGCCCCGACAAGCTCGACTAAACTTTGTTTCCCGAACCGGTCGGGCACTCATGGCGGAAGTGACCTTTTTTTCCGCATTGCCAACATTCCATATTATCACTCCCGCGAAATTTGTTCCCTCTGACAAACTTATTTCCCCCCTTATAATTCCCGTCTTTTCTCTTCGCATTTTCCGTAACATCTACCCTAGTTCCTCTTTCTCCTCCTTTATTATAAGAATTTCCCTCCCTTCCCTTAGTGGGATAAAAATTTTCCCCTTTCCTTTGCTCGAAACAACTCTCTTGAATGGACTTTACGGCTTTCGCCCTTTCGATAGCAACATTTAAAGAAACGACCCCCTCCAGTTGAAGAGTTGAAGAGTCCTCTTAATACTCACTTCAGAGAGAGATGAAATGAATTGTGCACACGCGATTTTATCGCGAACGGAATGTTGGCACTCGGGATACGCTAACCGCGAGAGTCTTTCCAAGTCTGCTCCGAGGGCAGCAAAACTTTCCCCCAAACGCTGCCTCCTATTGGTGAACTGCGAATAGTAACTTTGGAGGGACTGCACCTCCCCGAAACGCAGCTCAAGCTTCGCCTTCAACTCCGCGAAGGACAACGAAACAGCCTCGTCGGCACAGGAATCGAGGAGCGAGCGCGCTTTTCCCCGCAAACAGGACGCAAGCACGACCGCTTTCTCAGCATCGGACCACGAATTCGCGCGCGCGATCAACGCAAATTGCGAGAGAAACTCGCGGAGAGGCGCCGTCCCATCGAAAATATCGGGCTTCAACTTTAAATTCCGCGCTGCGTGCCCCGCACTCAAATGTTGCGCCTCCGCGCCGTACGCTCCAACCAACACAGTCACACACACTCCGACACTCGCGGCACTCTCCGCCAAAGCGGAATAAGCACTCGATATTTGTAGAAGAACTCTTTATTATAAACGAGAACGTAATACAAATAACACGTCCGAACGCTTCTAAAGATCCGGCACAAAATACGCCGATCGTTGTTAGACAACGACGGCCCGTTGCCAGGGAACGCTCGCGCCTCTGAACGCATCGGGTGGCGAACGCGGATGTAACACTATTATCTTTATATGCAACACGTGATTTAACATCGTTGAACGTGAGTTTCAATTTTATGATCTTATAATTAATACAAATGCGAGGGAAGCTAACAATTACAAACGATGTAACGCGAAAGTTTAATGCTCTCGGTATAATTCTCCCTTGGTACTTTTTACGGTGTAATAATTCGATGAAATGTAGCTTTTTTCATGGAAGTAAAGTTTTAGCAATTTTCAAATCAAAATAATTTTATCACTACATATTGTATGGACTACTTACATTCTACAGTACTTGCGAGACTTCTTTTATCAGACGCTGTAAGTAATTTATTGTACGATGAATTAACATCTGATGATTTGTGTCTTGGCAATTCCATTTCAATCTCACCTGAAGTAATGCTGTTATCATCAGGATAATGTTCGCGTGAGTTATTCTCATCACTATCATCATGATCAATACTAAAGTCAATTTTATCACATTGCGTCTTTTTCTTGTCATATTGTTTACGTTAAGTGTAGGTGGTACGTATGAGTTTTTCTGATTTACATTTTCATCATTTTTATCAGTATCTTTGAAAGATTTTGATGCAGATGTTTTATCGACCTTACTTTTTTTTCTCAATGGTTCTTGTACATAATCTTTCATAGATCTACTCTTTCTTTTAGCTCTACTTGTTTTTAATTTCATTGCATCATTTGCATCACTTAACTCAGAAATACCATCAATATTCAAGAATTCAGTAGCTTCTATGTAACTATCTACAATTAATTATATTAATAACACAGGTCTGCGACCAAAAAGCTGTTTGATTATTTTCATCTAATTTCCATGTATTTTGATGTGCTGGACACGAAAAAAATATTGAAAAAAATCCCGGACGTCAGGATCAGCCACAAAATGGAAAATTCTTATTTTTTGGTATTTTTCTTGATCTTAGGGTTTTTAATCAAATTAAAGTTAAAGTTATTATAAATTAATTCGCATCAGTGCATTCAAGATATGCAATACTTAAAAAATATAACTTTCAAAGAAGAGATCTTCCAAAGTGAGCAAATGAAACCAGCATAAACATGTTCCAACTTAAATGCGCGCGCTGACTTGCCCACGTTTGATTCAATTGCTTGTTTTTTCTCTGTTCTCGCCTAATCAAACTTTGTCATCTTAGTTCGTGTTAGCTTACAATTGAAATCCGTGTTTCTGTTTTTATGAAAAATTTGTAATAAAAAAATAAATTTTATAAGTCTATTTTCATTAATTTTGAGGTATTGCCTTATTCAACATCGTTACCTGAATTGTCGGAAAACCTGATGTCCTATAACAAAACGGAGGTCATTTTCGAATTCAGCGCACCCAGAAACATAAAGATTAGGTTGAATAACCAAAACAGCTCTTAAAAAAATTTTTTTTGCAGACCTGTGTAATTTATACCTGCTTTAATAATTATATATTTATTATGTATTTCGAAAATTACCATTTTCTTTGATGATTTTTAATATGGGAATTTTTTCCCAATCATTTTCAGGGATAATCTTATCTATTTTAGATTGTTTTAAATTTACAGATCCTTCTGGAGGAATTCGAACATGTTTCAAATCCTCTGTAATCCACAAAGAAGGATACTTTCTTTTTATTAGAAGAATTGTGAATAATAACATACTCCTTCATTGCTAATTATCTAAAACATTAAAAACATTTCAGCACTATCTTTTCATTGATTTGGACATTCCGATGCTCGAAAAATTATTTTTTTTGCTTCCTTGAATAAGCTTAGTGGTAGTAATTTTTTTTATTAAAAAACATCATAGAAATATGTTTTCATGTTATTAAAATATTATTAGAATAAACGGGTGCAAGTACGAATGTGCGTGTGCATGTGTATGTGTATGTGTGTCGCACCCATATCTCGCAAACCTTGGCACATTTTTTTGTCTTTTTGTGTGTATAACTAGATAGTACAATAAAATTTTAGATATATACTTTATTAGTTACAAATTTATCACCCGAAAGTGGTCTTTAAAAATTAGTTTTTAAAATTTAAAGGTTTTGTTTAAAATATAATTTTTATAACCTAAATACCACCGTTTTTCAAATTGTTACTCACCATTTATTTAACTTAACCTAACAATTGTAATGTAAAAATGTAGGAAATGAAAAGTAACTTACGTGATTACATGCTGTATCTAGATTCCATATTGTATACATATATATATATATACAGGGTGAGATTTATTTTAATCTATGGACCCCAATTCCTCCGAATGTATGCATGGTACGAGAAAATGTTTCAGACAAAAGTTTTGTGACTTCGAGGGGGACATAAGATGGTGTCATTGGTTTGACCTTGAAGAATTATTTGAAAGTCACATGAAAGTTACCTCAATTTTTTTAAATGGCATCACCTATTTTTTATTGCATATTCTTGTAGCTTATCTCGAGACCTTTTTAAAACACTATAAATAAATGTTTTTTCGTTAAATATTTTCCGAGTTATAAGGCTTGAAGTAATTTCTTAATTTTACATAAACTATAAAATATCTCGTAAAATATTCACTTTTCGATGATCTTACCTTAATACTTTTATGCACAGAATAATGAGAGAAATCAATTGGTGTAAAGGAAACACATAGTTGTTTTTAAGAAAAAATGTGCAATTTGTAATTAACAATTACATATATTTTCTTAAAAACAACTATGTGTTTTCTTTACACCAATTGATTCCTCTCATTATTCTGTGCATAAAAGTATTGAGGTAAGATCATCGAAAAGTGAATATTTTACGAGATATTTTATAGTTTATGTAAAATTAAGAAATTACTTCAAGCCTTATAACTCGGAAAATATTTAACGAAAAAACATTTATTTATAGTGTTTTGGAAAGGTCTCGAGATAAGCTACAAGAATATGCAATAAAAAATAGGGGATGCCATTTAAAAAAATTGAGGTGACTTTCATGTGACTTTCAAATAATTCTTCAAGGTCAAACCAATGACACCATCTTATGTCCCCCTCGAAGTCACAAAACTTTTGTCTGAAACATTTTCTCGTACCATGCATACATTCGGAGGAATTGGGGTCCATAGATTAAAATGGGTCACCCTGTATATATATATATATTTACACAGGATAAGATTTAGTTCGTAATTTTATTTATAATAATAATTGAGTGACAAAATCAGTTGACTTATCGTAACTATTATTAACACGTTAGTCGCCATACAACGCGCCGGCCGTCGTACCGTTATTTGCATTTATGAGCCATACGACGGCCCGTCGTCGTATAGCAAATGTATATAAATAGAGTTATGGCCTGTGACACATAAACAATTTTTAATTAAGGCGGCAGCTAACGTGTTAACCAGACTTTCAACTAATTGGAAAGTGTAGAGTAGGATATTTAAATTGTTTAATAGATTAAATATATTACAACTACTGAGAAAATTTTAATGCGATTTGTTTTAACTAGATTAATCTTTTGAATAAAAAAAAAATTTCATAACGCATTGATTACATATGATAATTAGGTACTGCAATTAATATTATGAATAAAGGCAAAATAGAGTCAAAAAAGTCAACATTATTATTCTGTTTCTAGTCACTTTATGCAGAAATATAATACTTAGACCGGTATTCATAGTCGGATCTTATAATTAAGACCGTCTTAAGTTTATCTTTAGATACTCCGTAGCCAATGAACTGATTCGTACAGCATCTAAAGATAAACTTAAGACGATCTTAAATATAAGACCCGACTATGAATACCGGCCTTATAAATTTATTTTATTATTGTTGATAACAATATTTCACATTTAAACAATAAAAATACATCGATAAAAATATTATTTGATTTTTTTTATAGAAAATCATATATCAATGAAATTGTTTGTATAAGATAATTTATAGCAATACTGTTTAGAAAAAATATTGCATAGGACCTTTTAAGGTATTTTTTTAAAACTTTCTTTGAAACCAAATAAAAACCTTTCATGAAAATTGCTAGGAAATGTTTTATTAATGATTTTCTCACGTTTTAAAAAAATGTTTTTACTTGGTATATAAATACATTTAAAAAAAAGTTACAGATATGTTTTTTCAAATGTTTCGAATGTATGAATTATCGGATTGGTTACATAAACATTTCCCGCACAAGGAATTTTAAATACTTAGCATTTATGCAATCTAAAGACCAACTTTTAATACAGTTTTCAGACTCTTTTACAATTTTAATGCTCAAAGAATCGCTTGGTAAACCATCTGTGGCGAATAATTGGTTTTTATCCTCTAACTTTTTTCCTATGATGTATACAATATCATTACTTTTAGCAATATTCAAAATATTAACAATAGATCCATTTTTTAAAATTACACAATTATTTCTGTCATCACTAATATCAATTTTACGTGATGGTGTTATTAACATTTTAAACTGCGATTTGTATTGACGATCGGTAGGTAACATTCCATTGTAATATTGTTTCTCAAATCGAATATCATTATTATCAAAGCACTGTTTAAAATTATGAACTAATTCATACTCTCCAATTCTTCTTGCAAGTTGTTGCAACGGCTTTTCTCCTTTTCTAATAAATTTTTTTAAAGAGCAAATATAATTTTCAAATGGGAAGGCGCTGTAGAAATCGAGAGGACCAAACTTTTGTACATCCTTACTTAAATGTATCAAATTGTGCACATTATATGTTACATTTCCACGACCATAAATCTTTTGAAAATCGTAAACAAAATGAAGTAATAAATTTCCAGCAAATTTAATATTTTCAATGTTTTGTATTAGCACTTTATTTGACAATATAACAATCGCAGTGTGTAATTTAAAAAAATGTTCGTAAACCTTTGATTTCAAAATATCTTTCAATACAACCGGACCAAAGTAAATCAGAAAATGTCTGAATTCAGTGGCCTTCCAAATTTTATAATATTTTAATGATCTTGAGCGTCTGTTAAATTCGAAAGGTAGTACATACTTCAAATTTTCTAATCTTTCTGAAACTAATGCTATTTGTTCTGCAGATAGTTTATATATTTTACCCTTTCTGCCTTTATCACCAATCCAATGTCGTATTAACTGTTTCATAACACCAAGATAAACCAAGTGCATACAATCTAAAGTTACATTGGAAACTAAGCCTACTTTAGGCAATTTATTTAAAATTGTAGATCCACGTTGATAATCGCCTAAATATTTTAAATTTTGAAAATCATTATCAGATCTTAGTAAATCGTTACATAGCTTCAAAAGACTTTTAAAGGTTTTCACTGGAAAGCATACACAGTTTTCGTAATCACCCTCAATGACACATTTACTACAGCTAAAATAGCCAGAGGGATACTTTGTGCACAAAACATACGATTTAGCCGGAGCATCGCAATTGATAATTTTAATGAAGACTTTGTACATTTTGCCATTATGCAAGAATCCATCATTTATAAGTTGTTTCGCTTCTTCTACGAACGATCTTAACAGATTGTTTTGATCTTCAGGTTTGTGTTCACCATAATAAACTCCAGAAAGGTGTACAATATTTAAAAGAAGATCTTTCAGCAAAATTAGCCATAGACTTTTTTCATTTGATCTTCCTGTAATCGGAGCACCATCAATATTAACGGAAAGATTAACGCTATCAAATTTGTGTTTGACTAAAATTCTACATTCGATTACTGTTTGAACAAAATTTTTAACTCCCAAGTGACAGTATTGTCCATTTTCCATATTAACAATATTTGTCACTCTAGGTGTTTTTAATAAAGTGCGAGAGTCTTTGGGAAAAACTGTATCGGTATATTTCTTCAGAATGATTAATACTGCAGCAATAGCGTTATGTTTTATTTGAAAATTTATTGCCCATTCAGCAATTTCTTTTCGAAACTTATCATCCTTTGTCACTAGATTAAAAAAGTCAGACACATCTCATCGTCATTACTTTCGATGTCAGGAATGCTTTCTGCGTCACTATCGCTATAACGATAAACGTCATCCTCAGAGATACCACTCTCATCGTCTAAATCATTACTATTTTCACCATCTGAATGATGTAAGACAGAAACATCTGCGTTTAATTGTTGAACGTCAGAGTTGTCACTTTCATGTGTATAATTTGAATCGATGTAACATATATGCGGTGCAACATTGATTATTGGAGATTGGGTGCCACTTTGAATTTGTGATTGCAAATTTTCACTTTGCATAAACGATTGTTCAGATATGGTATCTTCTACTGCCGATTTGGAACTAATATTTTTATTTTCTACAACCGATTTTCAATTTCGTATTTTCAATTTCCATTGAAAATGTGGTATGTACTTCTTCATTTTCAGAATCATTATCTTGACTAGAAGTTGAAAATGTATGTCAATATTACGTAAATCCTCTTCCATACGTTGACGTGCTAATCTTCTAATATGTCTTTCGGATATAGGATTATCTTTTGCTTTTCTTTTCCTTGGCATTTTAAAGCTATTCTGCAAATAAAATTATTATACTATATTACAATCACTCTTCTTCAATTATACACTAAGATTGTTAAAACATGCTTAAAAAACATGCCTTATACAACTACTCAATAAAATGTCTACTCAAGACAACAAAAAAATAACCGATGAAATTTTGAAATTGAAAATGCACACGAAACTGCAACAAAATCGATCTCGAAATAGAAAATCTCTTCGTATCAGGTAAATCGGGTCGAATTGAATTCGCTGTTTTTCTTTAGGGGCTTTGAAATAATATATTATTTCGTATCAATTTCCGATTTTGAATTTGTTATACCGTATTTTCAGCGAGTAATTTATTGATCAAAAAGTGTTGTCTTATTGCTTGAAACGGGTAAATATTAAATAAACTCAAAATTCATAAATAAAAAAGTTGTCATGTCAAGTACAAAGAAGCTACACGTTTAAAAAGATTAGTGATTATCTGACGTAACATACAACTATAATATAAAAAATCAGATATTAATTATTCAAGATACAAGTGCGAAATAAATATCGTTAAAATATAGATACAAAATTTATCACAATTTGACTCTGAAAAGTAAGTGACATGCTTCTTAAAGTGATGTATAAAATAAACTAACAGTGTTAAAAAAAAGTTGTCATGTCAAGGTACAAAGCTACACGTTTAAAAGATTAGTGATTATCTGACGTAACATACAACTATAATATAAAAATCAGATATTAATTATTCCAGAGATACAAATGCAGAAATAAATATCGTTAAAATATAGATACAAAATTTATCACAATTTGACTTGAGAGAGGAAAGGGAGGAAGAGGAGAGGGGAGAGGAAAGAGAAGAGAGAGAGAGAGAGAGTGAAGTGAAGTGAAGTGAAAATTAGAGAGAGAGAGAGAGATAATGCAAATATTTAAATTAATCATTATCAAAACACTGTAAATTGTATACATGCACTTTAAGAAGCATGTCACTTACTTTTCAGAGTCAAATTGTGATAAATTTTGTATCTATATTTTAACGATATTTATTTCGCACTTTGTATCTTGAATAATTAATATCTGATTTTTTATATTATAGTTGTATGTTACGTCAGATAATCACTAATCTTTTTAAACGTGTAGCTTCTTTGTACTTGACATGACAACTTTTTTATTTATGAATTTTGAGTTTATTTAATATTTACCCGTTTCAAGCAATAAGACAACACTTTTTGATCAATAAATTACTCGCTGAAAATACGGTATAACAAATTCAAAATCGGAAATTGATACGAAAATTCGAAATTTTACTACAGAAAGGTTGGAGATTTTTAATCTAAACCATTTTCATAACTCTTTCATTTTAATTATTTATTCCATCCATCGAAAGTTTTTTGAGAGCAGGCCGCCATGTTCTTTTTCCGAGTCATTAACAAATTAGTACTCTGGAATTACAAAAACAACTATTTTTCATTGTCCAGGCTTGTATAAATTTCAAATCAAACTTCAATAAACGACTTTTATATTTTGTGCACTAAAAATAACATATCACTTATGTACTTTCACTTACAAGGAGATGACGCCAATTAGAAAATCGCTTTTCCAACGAGTCATAGTGCGTTCGATAGCTTACATGTAGCTAATAAAAACCCTAAAGGCGTTTGTGTCAATGGGCCTTCGTTTAGGAGAAATTACAAAACAAAGTTAGGGTCACGCAACTATGTCCCATGTAAAGAAGAACATTAGAATCTTTTTCGAGTAAGCGGCGTAGCTGAGCCGACTAAGGCTCCCGTCCATACATTTTTGCGCCGGCGGCGTGCGTTCGAGTCCCGCCGACGACTGCTTCGTTTTTTTTTTTAATTTTGGATATATAAAAGACACTACATTAATCATT
The DNA here is from genome assembly GCA_901521435.1 of Crematogaster levior. NCBI lineage: Eukaryota > Metazoa > Arthropoda > Insecta > Hymenoptera > Formicidae > Crematogaster > Crematogaster levior. The sequence goes on along the minus strand of CABEGB010001399.1, from coordinate 33,281 downwards.
ATTTATTTTTTTAAATTTATTTTGTTTTTCTATGTAAAAATAAGGACATTTCGGGATGTTTGAACGCAATACGAAATAAAAAACAGTTTCAAAGTCATGAACTGATTATATTTCTCATGCAATGTGTTATTTTGTCAAGAATATTTTGTACAATATAAACTTTCTTTTATAATTATATATTTATTTACATACGATAAAAGGCTTCCATCGCTTCGCAATGTTGTGGATGAAAATTGATGTAAAAATAAACATCGCATATCGATGTACATCTTGGCGGTATAAATTATAAATTATATTTTGGTTTATTATTTTTGTTGTGGAATTTTTTATATGTAGAATAAAAGTGTGAAATATTATAAAAAGATGAGACTCGCAAAGGGACAAGCAGGTATATTCGCCAGTGTTTAATTGTAAGAAAGGACCTTTGTTAGGTAAAGTCCCCTCCTCCTTTCGACCTTTTTAACGGTTTTCACAGAGGGACTCTCACACGTTGTAACGGTCTGACCAGTTCCAATGTTTTTACATCAATTTTCATCCACAACATTGCGAAGCGATGGAAGCCTTTTATCGTATGTAAATAAATATATAATTATAAAAGAAAGTTTATATTGTACAAAATATTCTTGACAAAATAACACATTGCATGAGAAATATAATCAGTTCATGACTTTGAAACTGTTTTTTATTTCGTATTGCGTTCAAACATCCCGAAATGTCCTTATTTTTACATAGAAAAACAAAATAAATTTAAAAAAATAAATAATGATTAATGTAGTGTCTTTTATATATCCAAAATTAAAAAAAAAAACGAAGCAGTCGTCGGCGGGACTCGAACGCACGCCGCCGGCGCAAAAATGTATGGACGGGAGCCTTAGTCGGCTCAGCTACGCCGCTTACTCGAAAAAGATTCTAATGTTCTTCTTTACATGGGACATAGTTGCTTGACCCCCCCTTTTTTTTTGTTATCGATGTGGAAATCCTTTATGGATACCCGTGAGGTTCGGGGGAACCCCACGGGTTATGCGGGAGTCTCCGATGAGCCAGAAAGAACCTAGACTCACCGGCATACCCGCTAAAACCACACCGGGATAGCCTTCCCGTGCCCTAACTGAGAGGGGGAGAGGAATCACCTAATGGTATACATCTCTCCCCCTCTCGGGCTGGCCCAAGTGGTGAAGGGCCTCACCAAGTTATGTATATTTTGGGGGGGGGAGCTGGGCTCCAACAGCCCCCCACCACCCTAAAGGGGGACAGATCAGCCGGGAGCCCCCGCTCCCGGCTGGCCCCCGCTGGGAGAGAGAACTCTCCCAGCTTAGTCCCTCGCGTGGGAGAGGGAGTACCTCCCGTAAAAGGGGGGAGGTCCTCTGGGTTGGGCCAGGCGCGAGCCTAACCCAACCAACTAGCGAGGACCTCAACCCCCAAGAATCTCCTGTTAAGGAGAGCGGACGCGAAGTCCTCCCCGAGGTTGTATGGCCCGAGATGAGGACCAGCCCCGGGGAAGGACCCCACGTCCCCTACCTCGAGTCCCTCCTATGGAGGGAGAAAGCCGAGGGAGCATCCCCTTAATAGTTGCTTGACCCTAACTTTGTTTTGTAATTTCTCCTAAACGAAGGCCCATTGACACAAACGCCTTTAGGGTTTTTATTAGTTACATGTAAGCTATCGAACGCACTATGACTCGTTGGAAAAGCGATTTTCTAATTGGCGTCATCTCCTTGTTAGAGTCAAATTTTAATCAATTTTACTTATATACACATTATGTATGTATGTTCATTTTGAATTTGCACCTTGAATAACATATCAGTTATTTTTCGTAGTAATATGTTATTAAATTTATTATATTATTTATTTTATTAATTTATTTAGATAATATACAGGGTGGCCGATTTATCTGAAGACATTGAAATATCTCGAGAACTATGCACAGAATCAAAAAAGGCGTGGAATGAAAGTTGTTCGACACGAAGGGGGGCATCCAGTGATAATGAAATCGATCCCCTCCCCCGCCCCCTGGGGGTGGGGTGGGGGGAACATATCAAAACTTAAATAGGAGCCCCCATTTTTTATTGCAGATTTGGATTCTACAGAAAAAAGTACACCAATTTGACCTAGGAGCTTTTGCATTTTGGTTCACAGGTGGCGCTGTAATCGATAAAAATCCAAATTTATCTGAAGACATTGAAATATCTCGAGAACTATGCACAGAATCAAAAAAGGCGTGGAATGAAAGTTGTTCGACACGAAGGGGGGCATCCAGTGATAATGAAATCGATCCCCTCCCCCGCCCCCTGGGGGTGGGGTGGGGGGAACATATCAAAACTTAAATAGGAGCCCCCATTTTTTATTGCAGATTTGGATTCTACAGAAAAAAGTACACCATTTTGATCGACGAGTTTTTGCGTTTTGGTTCACAGGTGGCGCTGTAGTCAACAAAAAGCAAAAGTAAAAAATCCCTAAAATTTGAGAACGTCTCCAGAATTCACATCACATCTGATAAATAAAAGTAGACGTATTTTATTTTAAAAATACTATTCAATGTCACCAATACGAAAAGTTGGTTTTTCTTTCTGATTTCTTTTCTGATTTGATATTATTATTGTAATGTTTTCTAGTCGCTACAATGGAAAGTATCTGAGAAATAATCATGGATTTGGTTGTGTCAAAAAATACATTTAGCGTTACCCAGGAACAACGACGTGGACGTAGTATTTTTCTGTTCCCTTTGGGGTGCTTGTTTTACGTCCCCTTGCCTCTCACTGTTCACTTAATCACTAAATGAGTAAGTGTTCGAAATTTTGACCTTCCACTTCAATACATTTATTTATTCTTTCTTCAAATGACTTTACACAGGATAGTATCATATCTGCGGGAATTTCTGCGCAAGCAGTTCTTATGCGTTCCACCATGTTTTCACGAGTCGTTGGTACTTGTTCGTAAACTTTACCTTTTAGGTAACCCCATAGGAAGAAATCCGGAGATGTTAAATCAGGTGACCTCGCAGGCCAATTAATCGGGCCACCTCTACCAATCCACCGACCATTGTAATCACGGTCTAGTATTTCCCTTGCTGCTGTTGAAAAATGTGCTGGGCAACCATCATGCTGAAACCACATTGTCCGTCGAACGTCCATGGCAACATCCTCAAGTAGTAGTGGTAGTTCTTGTTCTAGGAAATTTCGATATTTCGTTCCATTCAAATTACCTTCAATGAAATAAGGACCAATGAGTTTATTTCCTATGATTCCACACCAAACATTCACCGACCAAGGACGTTGATGATTAACTTGTCGTAACCAATGGGGATTTTCTACGCTCCAATAATGCATGTTATGCCTATTGACGCCACCATGGTTCGTGAATGTAGATTCATCTGAAAATAAGACATTAACAAAGAAATTGTGGTTCGTTTGCATTTTTTGAAGTGCCCATTCACAAAACACCACTCGGTTACGAAAATCATCGCCATGTAGTTCCTGATGCAGTGAAATGTGATATGGGTGATACTTATGACGATGCAATATTCTCTGAATACTATCTCTGGAAATGCCGGAATCGCGATGTAATTGTCGAGTGCTTACACGTGGGTTTTGGTGAACAGCTGCTAGTACAGCTACTTCATTAGCTTCTCCTGTAACTGTTAATCTTCGCTTTCTTTTTTTAATTTGTACGCTGCCATCAGAGTGAAAGGCATTCACAACTTTGTAAAAAAAAGAACGCGAGCGAGCATTATCTGGAAAACGCTCAGCATACAACGCAACAGCATCAATATTCCTCCTACATTCACCATAAATAAGAATCATTTCGATTTTTTCGGGAACTGTAGCAGGATTCATTTTTCACTTGCAATTCGATTTAAGCAATGAAGGGTAGACAAAAAAAATAGTCACGTAAACTGAAATTTGTTATTCTGAAAGCAAAATGACCTCTGACCGAATTACTCTACCATTACAACATATCTACTGTGGAACAGTTAGTTCCCCGCACAGAAATGATCAATTCGCCGTTGATGGATATTTCCGTTCAAATGTACGTAATTCTCAGATACCTCGAAAAAGGTAAGAGATACGCAAAATGTGACAAAATTTTCGGGGTTGTCGAAAGGGGGGGTCGATCTCGAGCTGATTAAAATAGGCTTACCCGCAAATTTACAAAAGTTGCAAAAACTAACATTCGTACTTCTTATATCGAACTTTCAAAACTCTGATTGTAATACAGAAGAGAAATACAACAACATCGGTACGGAGCTTGATTACTTTGATGGGCTCGCTCTTTCCGCAGATCCGCTTTGTACAAGCGAATTTCTTCTCCAAATGTTCTAATTTTGGATCTAGTTCAGGGGTCCCGACAAGATGAAGACCTTCTTACGACCGGCTTACGACCGGCTTACGACCGCTTACGACAATCATACGACCGGCTTACGACCGCTTACGACCACCTTACGACCGGCTTACGACCGCTTGCAATCCTCGCTCTCGGTGGAATCGCGCACTCTCCTCCCTTGTAGCATACTATTTTCGCTGAAGAAATTCGCTTGTACAAAGCGGATCTGCGGAAAGAGCGAGCCCATCAAAGTAATCAAGCTCCGTACCGATGTTGTTGTATTTCTCTTCTGTATTACAATCAGAGTTTTGAAAGTTCGATGTAAGAAGTACGAATGTTAGTTTTTGCAACTTTTGTAAATTTGCGGGTAAGCCTATTTTAATCAGCTCGAGATCGACCCCCCCTTTCGACAACCCCGAAAATTTTGTCACATTTTGCGTATCTCTTACCTTTTTCGAGGTATCTGAGAATTACGTACATTTGAACGGAAATATCCATCAACGGCGAATTGATCATTTCTGTGCGGGGAACTAACTGTTCCACAGTAGATATGTTGTAATGGTAGAGTAATTCGGTCAGAGGTCATTTTGCTTTCAGAATAACAAATTTCAGTTTACGTGACTATTTTTTTTGTCTACCCTTCATTGCTTAAATCGAATTGCAAGTGAAAAATGAATCCTGCTACAGTTCCCGAAAAAATCGAAATGATTCTTATTTATGGTGAATGTAGGAGGAATATTGACGATGCTGTTGCGTTGTATGCTGAGCGTTTTCCAGATAATGCTCGCTCGCGTTCTTTTTTTTACAAAGTTGTGAATGCCTTTCACTCTGATGGCAGCGTACAAATTAAAAAAAGAAAGCGAAGATTAACAGTTACAGGAGAAGCTAATGAAGTAGCTGTACTAGCAGCTGTTCACCAAAACCCACGTGTAAGCACTCGACAATTACATCGCGATTCCGGCATTTCCAGAGATAGTATTCAGAGAATATTGCATCGTCATAAGTATCACCCATATCACATTTCACTGCATCAGGAACTACATGGCGATGATTTTCGTAACCGAGTGGTGTTTTGTGAATGGGCACTTCAAAAAATGCAAACGAACCACAATTTCTTTGTTAATGTCTTATTTTCAGATGAATCTACATTCACGAACCATGGTGGCGTCAATAGGCATAACATGCATTATTGGAGCGTAGAAAATCCCCATTGGTTACGACAAGTTAATCATCAACGTCCTTGGTCGGTGAATGTTTGGTGTGGAATCATAGGAAATAAACTCATTGGTCCTTATTTCATTGAAGGTAATTTGAATGGAACGAAATATCGAAATTTCCTAGAACAAGAACTACCACTACTACTTGAGGATGTTGCCATGGACGTTCGACGGACAATGTGGTTTCAGCATGATGGTTGCCCAGCACATTTTTCAACAGCAGCAAGGGAAATACTAGACCGTGATTACAATGGTCGGTGGATTGGTAGAGGTGGCCCGATTAATTGGCCTGCGAGGTCACCTGATTTAACATCTCCGGATTTCTTCCTATGGGGTTACCTAAAAGGTAAAGTTTACGAACAAGTACCAACGACTCGTGAAAACATGGTGGAACGCATAAGAACTGCTTGCGCAGAAATTCCCGCAGATATGATACTATCCTGTGTAAAGTCATTTGAAGAAAGAATAAATAAATGTATTGAAGTGGAAGGTCAAAATTTCGAACACTTACTCATTTAGTGATTAAGTGAACAGTGAGAGGCAAGGGGACGTAAAACAAGCACCCCAAAGGGAACAGAAAAATACTACGTCCACGTCGTTGTTCCTGGGTAACGCTAAATGTATTTTTTGACACAACCAAATCCATGATTATTTCTCAGATACTTTCCATTGTAGCGACTAGAAAACATTACAATAATAATATCAAATCAAAGAAAAACCAACTTTTCGTATTGGTGACATTGAATAGTATTTTTAAAATAAAATACGTCTACTTTTATTTATCAGATGTGATGTGAATTCTGGAGACGTTCTCAAATTTTAGGGATTTTTTACTTTTGCTTTTTGTTGACTACAGCGCCACCTGTGAACCAAAACGCAAAAACTCGTCGATCAAAATGGTGTACTTTTTTCTGTAGAATCCAAATCTGCAATAAAAAATGGGGGCTCCTATTTAAGTTTTGATATGTTCCCCCCACCCCACCCCCAGGGGGCGGGGGAGGGGATCGAGGGGAGGGGATCCCCCAGGGGGCGGGGGGATTTCATTATCACTGGATGCCCCCCTTCGTGTCGAACAACTTTCATTCCACGCCTTTTTTGATTCTGTGCATAGTTCTCGAGATATTTCAATGTCTTCAGATAAATTTGGATTTTTATCGATTACAGCGCCACCTGTGAACCAAAATGCAAAAGCTCCTAGGTCAAATTGGTGTACTTTTTTCTGTAGAATCCAAATCTGCAATAAAAAATGGGGGCTCCTATTTAAGTTTTGATATGTTCCCCCCACCCCACCCCCAGGGGGCGGGGGAGGGAATCGATTTCATTATCACTGGATGCCCCCCTTCGTGTCGAACAACTTTCATTCCACGCCTTTTTTGATTCTGTGCATAGTTCTCGAGATATTTCAATGTCTTCAGATAAATCGGCCACCCTGTACACTTTATGTATGTTCACTTTGAACTGGCACCTTGTATAATATATCAGTTACTTTTCATGGTAATATATTATTAAATCATCATTTAAATTTGTAAAAATTCAAATTCTATTTTTGAACATGGCTTGACCTTTTCATTTATGATTTTTTGAGATATCACCTACTTTTTAAAGTACAGATATATGAATCAATTGGTGCAAAAAAAAACGCAAAGTTTTAAAAAAGTTATGCTATTTGCAATATGCAATTGCGTATTTTTCTTTAAGGATAACTATATTCTTTGCACCAATAGTTTTGTCTTATTATTTTGTGCATAAAAGTATTAGGGTAAGACCTACCGAAAACTAAATATTTTACGAAATATTTTGTATTTTATATCAAAGTACTGCAAATTTGGAGCTTTATAATTCGGAAAATATTTAATAAACTTAATAAAATACTTAATGAAATAACTTAATGAAATACTGAACTTAATGAAATGAAAAATACTTAATGAAATATCAATATTCATGGTATTATATATTTTTAACAGTTTTAGTATTTATATTAATATTTTATTTAAGATTATATATTGAAGATTATATCTATAATATTAATAATCATTAAACCTAATTTATTTAGAATTTTATTTGGATGAGATGGTTTAAGATTAATTTCTTATCGTTTAGTATAGAGAGATCAAAAATTGAGAAAATATTTATTATCACTTTCAATTTTATTTATTAGGTTTATTTAAAAACTTAGAATTTTTTGAAGTTAAAGGACAATGTTATAAATTTTACTTAGTAAGTAAATTGAATATTTTATTAAATATCTACATTAGAACAAAGATTAAGCGATAAATTCAATTAACATAAATTTTATTATTATATAAATTATTATACAAATAGTAAGTAAATGGAATATTTTATTAAATATTTACATTAAAACGAGAGATTAAGCGGTAAATTCAATTAAATTTTATTATTACATTAGCGTATTTGAAAATTTTTAATAAATGGTAAATTAACTCCATAAGAAACCTTAATTAACGAAACAGATCCCGTATTTTTGCGATGCACCGTTTCCGAGATATTAAATTTTACCCCCAAGGGGGGGTTTTGAAAATTTTTAATAAATGATAAATTGACCCCGTAAGAAACCTAAATTAACGGCACATGTCTCATATCTTTGCGATGCACCGTTTTCAAGACATTACATTTCACCCCCAAGGGATAATTTTTGAAAATTTTTAATAAATGGTAAATTAACCCCATAAAAAACCTTAATTAATAACACAGTCTCCGTATTTTTGCGATGCACCATTTCCGAAATCTTAAATTTCACACCTAAGGGGTGGTTTTTGAAAATTTTTAATAAATGGTAAATTGACCCCATAAGAAACCTTAATTAACGGCACATGTCTCATATTTTTACAATGCACCGTTTCCGAGATATTAAATTTTACCCCCAAGAGGTGGTTTTTGAAAATTTTTATTGAGCAGTAAATTAACCCCATAAGAAATGTTAATTAACGACACAAGTACCGTATTTTTTCAATGTACTGTTTTTGAGATATTAAATTTCACCCTCAAGAGGTGGTTTTTAAAAATTTTTAATAAATGGTAAATACACCAGAAAGGGTGTGAGAGAGTGAGAGGGGGTGAAAGATGATGAAAAAGTGTAAGAAAAGCGAAAAAAATGAAAAAATAGAGAGGGGGAGGGGGGAGGGGGGGGCGTGGTGAGAAAGGGAAATGGGGGAGGGGAGGGTGAGTGGAAGTTGGGGGAGGTGTGAGTGAAAGGTAAGAGAGAAGAGAAGTACATACATGACTGCGGACAGAGAACAATTTTTCATGAAAAACATCACTTTTTGACCGTTTGTATATCCAGAACGGCTTGACCGATTTTTTTTTTTTTTGGCTTAACTTACTCGTGGCGATGCCACCTTTCAGAATATGCTACATGCATTTCAAAATTTTTTATATTTTAATAGTTCTGTACCCCCAAAAAATCGACTTTAATAGTTCTGGATAAGAGACTTGTAGCGTCCAAAATTTGAACATGGCCGGAGACGCTACCGCGTCTCCTGATATGAGAAACTCAATCAAAGAACAACGTATTTGTTTTAAATAATGCAGTAAAGTCAAATATTTTTTTAAATTCAATGATATATTTTATTTCCCTAAATAAATATATGCAATTTTTTACATCAAACTGGAACGAAAAAAATATTTGCTATAATTAAATGATTTAATTATAGCACTTTTTAAATCAAGAAAACTAACACAATCAAACTCTGTCTGCAAAGTGCATTTGTTTCAATTACAATGTGCGGATTAATCATTTACATGATTTCAAAATGTTGCGTCTCCGCACGCTTCCGTCACTTTCGCACTCACAGTTCCGCGGCTCACTCGCGGAAAGAAACGACTCGGTTATATAAAGAAAGCGAACGATTTATTAATCTCTCAATAACGATACAAGCGTCCGTAAATTGACAGCTCCGTCAACAACAACGCGCCTGGCAACGCGTAAACAAGCGTCGCCAGGGAACAGGAAGCATCTTCTGGTGCGCAACTTCCCTGTGCACCAGGCGGCCGGACGCGGGCGTAACAATAGAATAAATTTTTGGTTACTAAATATCTGTACCTGTGTCGTTAATTAAGATTTCTTATGAGTTAATTTACTGTTCAATAAAAATTTTCCACCACTTATTCAAAATTTTCAAAAACCACCCCTTAGGGGTAAAATTTAATATCTTAAAAACGGTACATCGCAAAAGTACGGGACCTGTGTCGTTAACATTTCTTATGGGGTTAATTTACTGTTCAATAAAAATTTTCAAAAACCACCCCTTGGGGGTGAAATTTGATATCTCGAAAACGGTGCATTATACAAATATGAGACATGTGCCGTTAATTAAGATTTCTTATGGGGTCAATTTACCATTTATTAGAAATTTTCAAAAACCACTCCTTAGGGGTGAAATTTAATATCTTAAAAACGGTACATGGTAAAAATATGAGACATGTGTCGTTAATTAAGGTTTCTTATGGAGTTAATTTACCATTTATTAAAAATTTTCAAAAACCACCACTTGAGGGTGAAATTTAATATCTCAAAAACGGTACATCGCAAAAATACGGGACCTGTGTTGTTAATTAACATTTCTTATGGGGTTAATTTACTGTTCAAAAAAAATTTTCAAAACCCACCCCTTGGGGGTGAATTTTAATATCTCGAAAACGGTGCATTATAAAAATATAAGACATGTGTCCTTAATTAAGGTTTCTTATGGGGTCAATTTACCATTTATTAGAAATTTTCAAAAACCACCCCTTAGGGGTGAAATTTAATATCTCAAAAACGGTACATCGCAAAAATACGGGATTTGTGTCGTTAATTAACATTACTTATGGGGTTAATTTACTGTTCAATAAAAATTTTCAAAAACTACCCTTTGGGCGTGAAATTGGGAGTAAAATTTAATATCTGGGAAACAGTGCATTGCAAAAATATGAGACATGTGCCGTTAATTTAGGTTTCTTATGGGGTCAATTTAACATTTATTAAAAATTTTCAAAAACCACCCCTTGGGCGTGAAATTTAATTCTGGATTTTCACAGAAATTCAGCAGATCAGTCAACAGCGTGATCAACAAATTACATAATTTCCAGTTTAACGGAAAGAAATATTGCCAGCACAGACGCACGCAAGCAATCCAGCAGATAAAATAGCATCGTGTGCCGCTGGCTTAATATATTATACACATGTAACACGCGCGAAGGTCTAAAGAGAAATACAATCATAATCTGTCACATGTGTCATGCTTAACCATGACAAACTTTTATCGATTTTAAGTACGCACACAGCACAGAGTATCGAGATAACCAATCAGCATCGCGGAAAAGCGACAACAATACTTGCGAGAATCGATATAACATGGACTTTTTAAGAGTGGATACTTACATTAGAACGAAAGATTAAACGATAAATTCAGTTAGCTTAAATTTTATTATTATACATATTATTATACAAACAAAATACACCAAAGAAGTATTTATATTCATGTATTTGACACGGAAAAATATATTTAAATTCAAATTACATATTTACAATTTCTTTAAAAGAATATATAATTTTATTAATTTATTCTTGACCATTAATTAAAATTTTAATTAATTTAAGTTTATCTTATTAAAATAAAATTAAAAATTTAAGTAGTTTAAATAAAATATTAATTTGTAAGATTAATATAAAAATTTAATTTATCTTAAATTATTATTATAAATATTATTTATTTTTAATAGTTTTAGTATTTATATTAATATTTTATTTAAGATTATATATTGAAGATTATGTCTATAATATTAATAATCATTAGACCTAATTTACTTAGAATTTTATTTGGATGAGATGGATTAGGATTAATTTCTTATCGTTTAGTATAGAGAGATCAAAAATTGAGAAAATATTTATTATCACTTTCAATTTTATTTATTAGGTTTATTTAAAAACTTAGAATTTTTTGAAGTTAAAGGACAATGTTATAAATTTTACTTAGTAAGTAAATTGAATATTTTATTAAATATCTACATTAGAACGAAAGATTAAGCGATAAATTCAATTAACATAAATTTTATTATTATATAAATTATTATACAAATAGTAAGTAAATGGAATATTTTATTAAATATTTACATTAAAACGAGAGATTAAGCGGTAAATTTAATTAAATTTTATTATTACATTAGCGTAATTGAAAATTTTTAATAAATGATAAATTGACCCCATAAGAAACCTAAATTAACGGCACATGTCTCATATTTTTGCGATGCACCGTTTTCAAGACATTACATTTCACCCCCAAGGGATAATTTTTGAAAATTTTTAATAAATGGTAAATTAACCCCATAAAAAACCTTAATTAATAACACAGGCTCCGTATTTTTGCGATGCACCGTTTCCGAAATCTTAAATTTCACACCCAAGGGGTGGTTTTTGAAAATTTTTAATAAATGGTAAATTGACCCCATAAGAAACCTTAATTAACGGCACATGTCTCATATTTTTACAATGCACCGTTTCCGAGATACTAAATTTTACCCCCAAGGGGTGGTTTTTGAAAATTTTTATTGAGCAGTAAATTAACCCCATAAGAAATGTTAATTAACGACACAAGTACCGTATTTTTTCAATGTACTGTTTTTGAGATATTAAATTTCACCCTCAAGAGGTGGTTTTTAAAAATTTTTAATAAATGGTAAATACACCAGAAAGGGTGTGAGAGAGTGAGAGGGGGTGAAAGATGATGAAAAAGTGTAAGAAAAGCGAAAAAAATGAAAAAATAGAGAGGGGGAGGGGAGGGGAGGAAGGGGGCGTGGTGAGAAAGGGAAATGAGGGGAGGGGAGGGTGAGTGGAAGTTGGGGGAGGTGTGAGTGAAAGGTAAGAGAGAAGAGAAGTACATACATGACTGCGGACAGAGAACAATTTTTCATGAAAAACATCACTTTTTGACCGTTTGTATATCCAGAACGGCTTGACCGATTTTTTTTTTTTGGCTTAACTTACTCGTGGCGATGCCACCTTTCAGAATATGCTACATGCATTTCAAAATTTTTATATTTTAATAGTTCTGTACCCTTATAAAAATTTTTCACCGCTTTTACACCTCATATAGGTCGTTTTTAGCCCGTTTTTAGCCCGTTTTATCATTTTTATGTCCGTTTCTTGCACTCTCAAGCACGCTTAGTCTATTGCGAAAGAGCATGACGAGTATACGTGAGTATGTGTATGAGTATTTTTTAGTGGATTGTCCGTTTTTAACACTCGTTTTTCAGTCGATGAGTGACAATACGTTAATACGTTCCTTTTTTACTCACAAAGATGAGGACGAAGTAGGTTGTCCGTTTTCAATACTCAATTTTCCGTTGATGAGTAACAACACGTTAGTACGTTTCTTTTTTACTCACAAGAAAATATCCGCGGATTGTCTCTAAATTGAAGTACATTTATTCTACAAACTTAAAAATATGTCCACGAATTTTTATAATTTATATAAATTTATATAAATGTTTTAAACTACTATAAATAAATGAACAATTATAATGATTGATTATTTGATTATTTTATTTCAAAAGCTGCGTTCCAATATTCATTGCAAATATTGAAAATCTATAGTTTACGTCACATACACTATAGATTTTCAGTACTTGCAGTGAATATCGAAACGCAGCCAAAATGTGCTATGTGAGTATTTATGAGTGCTAAACGAGTATTTTTTGCTCGTAGCTAAATGTACGTTTTTACATCTCAAATTTACACACAGCACGTATTTACCATTCAAAAATACTCATAAGAATACGTTATTACCACTCGGATATACTCGTACGCAATCCGTTTTAACCACTCATTTTTACGGAAAATTGCCCCTTTGCGCCCTAAAAACGGATCATACTCATTGAATCAAATGTACGTTTTTACCACTCAAACTGACCGTTTTCGCCGGTCAAAAACGGGCCAAAAACGGTGAAAAATTTTTATAAGGGTACCCCAAAAAATCGACTCTAATAGTTCTGGATAAGAGACTAGTAGCGTCCAAAATTTTGAACATGGCCGGAGACGCTACCGCGTCTCCTGATAAACCTTTGCAATATATTTTCATAAAGCTTTCTTTGAAGTAATTTAAAAACCTTTCATGAAAGTTTTCTCGATAGAGCTTCTTAATACGCTCAAACGTCAAGGGTGATTGAAGAATAAAGTACTTTTAACAATTACATGGTTGAAAAAAATAAACTAATTGATTATTTATTTATAACTTTTAAAATATGCAAAACTGTAGAAAAATAACTTTACATTCTGATGTAGAATTAGTCGAGAAAAGTGGTTAAATGACCGTTGTATGTGCAAAAACAACAAAGTTGTTGCACTTTTTTCCGAGTAAAACGCTTTTAGTCTGGAGCTCTTACTTTTGAAAAGGCCCAGAAAACAAATGCTTAAGTGCTTTTTAACAATAACTAAAAAAATGTAAAAATGCCTTACACTTCACAATTTATTATAATCTGGTAAAGATACGGTGAATAAATTGATCGACCTAATTTAAGAGATCATTTCTTAAATTAGGCTTAAGAGATCAATTCTAGTTTAAACGTTAAACAATGCTTGCTATGCACACACAAACACACACATCTACCCAATCAAACCCAATTTACTCTAGATATTTACTAAAATTAGTATATATTTTGACTCCTAAAACTTTAAGTCTAACTTCTATGATGTTTTGTAGAATAAATGAAAAATATGTAATAAGTGAAGAGAAGGACAAACTACATAACAAATTATTTTTCTATTTTGTAATTTTTCTTTCGCATTTACTGAAGGCCAGATATAAAGATGCATATTTTACTTTATCATTCATAAATAGATTGGATAAAAGTAATCAATTTTAGAAAAGTAAAGAAGAAAAATGACTTTGTAACTTATTTAAAATGTGTGTAATAGATTTATAAATATAAACATTTTATTATGTTAAAAGACCACAAAATAGTTCTTTCTAATAATTATTTAACTTTCATATTGTAAAAATTAAAACTACAAAATACATGCATAAAAACTTCAAAACCTAATTAAATTTAGTAGTTACTTTATAATACTTGTTTAATAATTAAATTAATGTATGAAATAATATGTAGATTACACTTACACAGAGTTTCCTATACAGATAGCAAGCAGCAAATTCAGACAAAAATAGAAATCTATTTTGATGTTATAGCTATATGCGATTGATGCAGAAACTGTAAATATGAAACAAATATTTAAAATTTGAATATCATAAAATATGAATTGAGAAAAGATGACAAGCAAGAAATAAGAAAAAAATTTTTTGTAAAAAGTGATTATCCGAATGTAGACAGACATGAACAAAAATTGTAATAAGAAGAATAAAAGAATCATAAGAATATATAACAATAGATACAAGCTAGAGAGATAAACCTATATACAAAAGCAAAAGTTTTTGAATACGCAAGAAGAAGTTTTCAGAAGAGAATATTAAAAGAGATAATAAAACTATACCATATAAATAAATAATAATATTGAAGTTAATTATACTTAGAATATTCAGTAGAGCTCCCGATACAGATTGACTCTCAACAGCAAACATATAGAAAAGCAATTACTGATAAAGCTGATGAGTAAAGTGGCAGTAGTGATTGTAGAAGCTATAAATATTAAAAATATTTAAAAATTGATTAATCATAAGATAATATGTAGACAAGATGTGCAAAAGAGATACATGAGGAGTGGAAGTAGTAGAAGAGAAAAATATCTGCTCATTGTTAAAAATAACAACAAATAAGCATAAAGAAAAATGTCACTATAATATTAAAATTACTGAAGGATTTTAGAAAATGGATAATAAAAACTAAATGTTACAGCGAAAAAAGATTAAAACAGCACTAAAATTATACAAAAGAGATAGTGTAAAAAATAATTATACTTACACAGAGCTTCTAATGCAGGTAACGAGCACCTACTCCAAACAAAATCGAGAATCGTTCAAAATGGTACCGCTCTAACAGATGACGCAGAAAGCTGTAAATATGGACAAACATTTAAAATTAGAAGACAATAGAATATAAATAATTGAAAAGAAATTACAAAGGCCACTTGGGAAAACAAATCGAGCAACACGACAAAATTATCTCCGAATATCCAAAAAGAACATAATAGACTTTATTAAAAATTAAGTGTAATGTACGTTTCGACCTCACTGGGTCTTCTTCAGCATTTCAAGAATAATTATAAACATTCAATATACATCTGTTGTTTGAATATACAAGAGTAACATACAATAATAATAAAAGTAAAAATAAAAGTAGAAACAAAAATAAAAATAAATAAATAAAAACGCAAAACATCCCGCAAATAAATCCCGACGTTAAAATTAATAAGTACATTGGAGGTCAAAGGTCTGGACGTAAAACGATCTTACAATACAGGCGTTCAAGAATAAAATACAAAATGTGGTACGAACTTATTCCTCGTTACTTGGCGAGAATATGTTAGTCAAGTCAAAAGTAAAAAGTTGTCACTTGTTCCTAAAACGCAGTCAAAGCCAATGCTAGTGTCGGAAATGTGTGGGAGGTTGTGTTCTACATAAATACAAAGAAACAGTTATAAAAATAAAATAGTCACGAGAAACGATAACGCAGTCTTATACAATCTTCTTTTTAAATTAATTGAGTAATGTGATCTAGTACGCAGAAAAATTATTAAAATAAGCAAATACCTGTTAGAAATTTGGAACGCCGGTTACAAATTGTGATATATTATAATCGCAACGGCCACAGTCATATTAACTTGTTAACAGTTTAAAATAGAATGTGTTCAACGAAAAATGTATAACACTATTCCACACCGCTTTCAATATGAGGCGCTGTACGCGTTGGGTTAGAGGAGAGGATGCAGATACAAATTTCATTTATGAGATTTACGTAAGACTTATTAAGTAATTCTGTATCTTTGTGCGAGTTAATCGCATGTGTATGGCCTTTAATGTGAATCATTTCACTGATTAATCTCTTTTGATAATTGTGTTCTACGTCGAGAATACTGACATTCTCCCAATCAAACTGATGCTCAAATTCTATAATGTGTTCAGAAATAACTGTGTGTCTGGATGGGTCTAATTTTATGTTGTACTTGTGTTCCTTGATACGCGTGCTTAGTTTTCTTTTAGTCTGGCCAATATATGACGCATCACAATCCTTACAATTAATCTTATAAACTACACAATTTTTTTCCAATCGTACCTGCTCACCGGACCATGGGGAAATGAACCTCCTAAGTTGGTTTAAAACCCTATAACCAATCGAAAATTTTGACTTATCTATAATCGGATTGATACATTTTGCAATGGGACGAATGAACGGTAATACTATGAAATTCTTTTGTGTTGGTGTGTTGGTGGGTAAGATTGTGTTCGAGTTATTCTTCATTTTTATCCTGTTAAACAGAGCACTGATTCTAAAGTTTATATGTTTAAAAATAAAATGGAGAGGGTAACCATTATTAAGTAGGATGTTAATACACCATTCTATGTTTTTTTGGTGGAAACAAGAATGTGAAAGCAACAACGCTCTATCGATTAACCCGTAAATGGTCCCAATCTTATGTCGCTGAGGGTGATTAGAATAATATGATAGAAATCTATCCGAAAAAGTGTTCTTATGAAACCAATCAATCCTTATCGTGCCATTTTCATTGATTAGTTTAAGATCTAAAAAGGCAAGAGAGTTATTGTTTTCATATTCAATCGTAAATTTTAGTCTCTCATGATATTCATTAAACTTTTTTAGGATTGATTGCGTTTCACTAACAGGAGCCGCCAATATAATATCATCCACGTAGCGATAATATAGGGTGGGTGAGCAATCGATGGAATTGAGAATGTGTTCCTCCAAATCTTGCATCACTATGTCGGCTACAATAGGTGACAGAGGAGAACCCATCGGTGTTCCATAGGTTTGTTTGTATACCTTATTATTATATTTAAATAACGTTGATGTTAATACAAACTTTATCGCAGTCATAAATTCCTGTATCGGTAATTTAGTGTTAGACCCTATGAAGTTCCACCTATTTTCAATACCTTGGAATGCAAGATTTAGAGGGACGTTCGTGAAAAGTGAAGACACATCCAGCGAAAGTAAAGCATCTGATCCGTTCAATCTTAGGCCTGATAGTTGTTCATAAAGTACGTAACTATTTTTTACATGACTGTTTGGTAATGGGAGGCTGTCAGTAATAATGTTATTTAAAAAGGAAGCTAGATTATACAGAGCACTATTTCTGGAAGACACAATAATTCTCAGCGGGTAGTCTTTTTTGTGGATTTTAGGGTGACCGTATGCTTTGGGAAGTGGAGCATCACTACTTTTCAGCCAAAAAAACTCTTTTTTATTAATGTAGTCCTTGTGTAGCCATCTTTTTAGTAAGTCATTGAGCTGTTTCTCTAAGAGGGAAGAAGGATCTTTCTTTACAATGGTATAGGTGTCATTATCATTTAACATTGTTAGCATTTTTTCGTTATATGACTGTCTATCAATCGCAACAGTTATATTGCCTTTATCAGCCTTCGTGAATAAAATGTCAGGGTTTTTTTGGTGGAAGGACCGTGTGTGCCTTAGCATCTTTAATAAATTGTTATGAATTGGATCATTAGAGGTTTTTAATGATAGAAAGTCATGTAGTTCGGGAATTATACGATCATAAATTTTTTTCTGGAACTCATATTTATGCAAGTTAGAGTAGGTCTCAATATCTTTAATAAAGGTAATGATAGAATTCTTTTTGTCAAATTTATCTGGTAAGCTAAACCTTTCTCCAAGTTGCAGTAAACACGAAACCTCTGGTGGGATATCAGTCTTTGTTAAATTTATGAACCAACTATCATTGGTCTGAAGTAAAGGATTGTGATTATTTATTGGGAAATTTTGTGGTCGTATCACAACGTTACAGTTAGTTCTCTCATTGGTATTATTGTGCTGGTAGATGTTAGTTAATATTCCTTTTTTGTTAGTTTTAGTCTGGATGGTGATCGATTTTATATTATTGATGTAATCTTTTTCTTTTTTCGTCATTAACCAAAAGAATTTGTTTTTATGTAACATTGTTTGACGTTTGTGGTGGTTGTTGAAGGAAGTATGCCAAGATTTTTGTAAGTCAAGCCAGATGTGACTAGGGAAAGTGTTGGATAGTACGTGGAACAATCTCAGAAGACTACCCTTTAAGAACCACACATATCTGTGCAAATCATAAATTTCCACATTAAGAGCTTCCTTCTTAAATCTCAAAGACGCACGCTCTAATTTTCGCCAAGATTTAAAATGAAAAAGTTGGAACTTAATGTTACAAAAATGATTTAAATGATACGGGTATACTCCATTTTGTTTACAACATTTTAGAAAATATAGCATAGATACCTTTGTAATTTCTTTTCAATTATTTATTTATTTATATCGAGCGGTACTATATATTTTTTACAATAGAATATAAATTGAGAAGAGAGGACAAACAAGAAATAAGAAAAGGATTGCTTGTAGATAAGAGAAAGATAAGTCAATGCAAAATAATAAATAAAAACAACAAAGCTAGATGTATGAACCGATGCATGAAAACAAAAATTTGTGAATGCACAGGAGAAAGTTTTAAGAGCATGCAAGGTTAAAAGTACAGTAAAAATCACTATTCATGTAATGTAATAACTAGTAATGTAATGTACTTACAGTATTTAATGCAACTTCTGACTATCAGAGCTTGCCATACAGATAATTATCACCAAGAGTATAAAATGAATAGAAATTTAATATAATTTATTTTAATTAATTATTTTATTTATTTTATTTAATTTAATGTGTTGTGTCATCTAATGTATGTTGGCTCGTTTTTGTATATTGGCCTTTCGCGGTGTTATAGTGTTATGTATGATATGTTTTGTAGGTTAAAAAAGTAGAGGATATAAAAATTATTCTATAAAAATAAGAAGTGTTAGAAAATTATTAATTAAATGAAATTAAATACTTACGTACGTATTATTTAGCACAAATGTTGACTATTATTCACTTGTGTAAATTAAAGATACGTAATTTACAACGAAGCACTAATGCTGGCAGCAGGCTGATGCAAGGTCTGTAGATGAAGGAACGGCGCATCCACTTCATCCGATTTGGCCTAAAAATGACGGTGACTGAGGCTCAGCCAATCACCGCCAGTGACTAAGGGCTCAGCAGGGGGTCAAGTTAGGTTAGGACGTGTTTTACTCCCTCACACAACTAATAGCTATATACTACGTACACACCAACACAAACTCGCTGGACTCAAAAATGGCGGCCCATGCGACGACCTTACCCAGTCCGTTCCTCCATCTACAGACCTTGTTTGTTGTAACCGAAGCCTGCACGTGGAAAAATATGACTATCGCATACCGTTATGCTTAAAAACCCATTCGATTGCTCGTAAAAAGTTATACAAAAATTGTATAAACAAACTAGTTGGACAAACGCTGATAATTAAATAATTAATGAATGTTGTTCGGAAGCTGTGAAAAAAACGCTTATTTTTCTTATAGAAAAAAAGATAGATAATCAATTGTTTGTAATATAATTAAAGGTTTTTATGCTCATTTAGTTCCCATTAATGTTTTAAGAATAAGCTAATTGTTTTGACTTGGGCTAAAATTTATTCAAAGAAACCTTTCAGATAACTTTTGATAACCTTTCCAGAACCTTGTCAAGAAAACTTTTGATGATATTTTCTAAAATATATTTGGATATATTTCTGTAATGTTTTCAAAAGGTTTTTAGAAACATAGAATTTATAGAAAAAACATTCTAATAAATATTACATAAACCTTTCAAAAATATTTTCATTAAGCTTTCTTTGGAATAATTTTAAAATATTTCTCAAAAGCTTTTCTGAACAGGTTTTTAAAATAATGTTATAACATTTCTATTAAGTTTTTTAGAAAATATTACTGAAAGGTTTTTAATATATATTATGAAATATTTCAAATAACTATTTCTTAATGTTTTCTAAAATATTTTTCGAATAGTTCCTAAAATGTTTTTATGATATTTCATGTATTCTTTCTTTTTTTTTTATAAATATTTTTTGGAAATGTTTTTGTAAGGTGTTTTAAAGTTTTCGGAAAAGTTTTCATGAAAGGTTTTTGTAATGTTTTGCATTTCTATCAGTAACCTTTTTAAAAGCTTTTCTTGTAACCTTTCTAAAAACTTTCGTAGAAAACTTTCGTGCTGTTCATTTGTAACTTTTTAACTAACAGTAACCGCCAAATAAATCCTTTTAAAGGTCACTCAGCACTTTGACATTGACAACATATGTCAAGGTCAAAATCATTGGTGAGGTACTTTTTCTCCATATTTACCAAAAAGAAGACAATCAATAGATGGTATAATGAGATTTTTCTTAAAATTCACAAGATTGTCAGAAAATACTATATGCAATGATGCAAGTTAGAACTTGATTTTAATATTATATAATATTATTTTATAATATTATTTACATAGAAAATAATATTTACTAAAATAAAATATATAGTCGTGTAAATATATTTCTGTTCATCATCATCATCAGCTAACGTCGTATTCGACGTGTGGTGACTAATAAAGTAGCACTACATACTACTTCATTAGTTCTCATGGGAAGATAGTGTGGTAGTTTCCCGTTGCTTTCCACACCGCAGTATTATCGCAGCGAACTGTGATAACTATATGAGGCGAACCTACCATCAAATGTCTGCCACATTACTGACATAACTGCTGCCTTATATCAGGGAGGAATATATTCACAGTAGTTTGCCGTTGTCTTTCCAAGAGGTAGCGATCGAATAAAAACCGACGATCTTGGTCGGATTTGAACTCGGGTCTTCGGCTCGTTAAGACAACGCACATTACTCTGAGCTATGACCGCCACACAAATATAGTCGTGTAATTATATTTCTGTTCATAATCAAATAATTTCATAACTAAAGTAAACTGCAATATGAAATGTATATCTATTTTATTAAATTAATCAATTAAAATATAAAAATATTATAATTCACCTTTTGACTTCATAAACTTCTTCATAAACAATCGGTTTTCAAATTTATGTTACTTACTTACATATCATGCAGAATATTTTTGCAGTATGCAAAATTTTGACACTACTACTTTTATAAGTCTTCGGTACCTCGACATTTTGAATAAGTTTTTTCACTTAAATTTTAGAGAAATAAACTTGTTCTAAATCTCACCGTAATATTGAGTTTTAGAAGATTGATTTGATGAAGCCAGAATTAATACCCAATAAAGTTTTGCTACGAAAGTTTAAAACCGATCGTTTTATGAAATTTGTAAAAACAAAAGATGGATATTTTTAATAGTTATGAATTAATAGTATTATTATTTTATTATTAGATATTATTTTTATTTTGTAATTGACCAATTTAATATACCTCTCGTGATGTTTTTTAGTTATAAAATAGATCCATTTTTTTTAAGAAAAGAATTTATGATATGACTATGTACATACAATTTAAAAATTATTACATGATTCTTATATTCAATTACAATAGTTGTTCGCGTAATCTTTCCATTTCTTAATATGGGAAAAAATATCTGTAATGTGACATTCAGTGTCAAATTACATAAATAGCAACGGAGCTTAAAAGAACCAGAGACAATATTTTGATTTAATTTGAATCTTATTCACGAGGATGAATATATGTATAAATGGTTTTTTAAAACCGTTGTTTTTGAATCGCACACATTTAATATCACGCTCTCTCCTTCTCTCTCTCTCTCTCTCTCTCTCTCTCTCTCTCTCTATATATATATATATATATATATATATATATATATACAGGGTGAGGAAAAAGTATGGAAACCCTTAAATATCTCGGAAACTACGCATTTTAGAAAGAAATGTTTCAGACAAAAGTTGTAAGGTTAAAAAAGAACTATTTACTGATCTTATCATTTTGACTTTGCATGGCGTCGCCAAGGTCAGACCAAAGTCATCTTGAATTTTTTTAATAGGATATTCGATATATTATTACATATTCTTATAGCTTATCTCGAGAGCTTTCCAAAACACTATAATAAAGTATTTTTTCATAAAGTACTTTTTGAGTTACGAGGCTTGAAAGATACAGTATTTTGACATAAAATACAAAATATCTTGAGAAACATTCAGTTTTCGATAATCTTATCTTGATACTTTTTGCACAGAATAATGAAATCAAGCAATTGGTGTAAAGAAAACACATGGTTGATTAAAAAAAAAATGTTGAAAAGTACATGTGATATTTAGCAATACATTTTTTTTTTCAAATACACACACACACACACACCGTGTGTGTGTGTGTGTGTGTGTGTGTGTGTGTGTGTATACATATATACCATATTACATATTACGTATCTAATTTACTCCTTTTGTTCCTTCTATCTTCTAAAAAAATCTTACTCCTACGCCTTAAGTACACTCATTGACAAAAAAAGTTAAGCACTTAAAAACAGTCGGAGAATATAATGAAATTTAATAATCAAGAGACACGGTAGTGTCTTGTGCTAAGTCCGCGCAAGCAACAAGACTCCCGTGTCTCTTTACGCGAGTCGGACAATTGAGAGCATTCAATATTTCTAGTTTTCATATATCCGCTCAACGGATTGAGTTCTAAGTAATCTTAATCGATAGAGCGGGGTCGAATTATATAATAAAAGTGTTTTTATTTTTGGGCTACATGCTCTATAAATCGAGCTATTACGACGCAAAGTCAAAATGTGAAAAATATTAATTAAGAAACGTCGTCGTCCTCGTCGACCGTAAAAACGTACTGTTGAGGCATTTGACACAAGATCGCGCTAGCGATGCTCTGGAAGTGTAAGCAAGAGGGGCTGCGGTGAGGGGCGAAGAAATATGCTAAAGTGTTGGCAAGGGGAGCAGCGGTGAGGGACGAAGAAATGTGCTAAAGTGCTGGCAAGGGGGGCAGCGGTGAGGAGTGAAGAAATGTGTTACATGACGTCGTTTATTGAACACGTTCACAATAACGTAGTGTGATCGATAATCGACAGTAAGTGACGTCGATAATCGATCGACAGTAAGTGACGTTGATAAACGAAAGTTAGGTTATTAGCGGCGACGAGACATTATTATTGTATTTGCACATGCAATAATAATATCTCTGATTTACCTGATTAAACTATTAATCTGTACACGAGCTGCATATTGATATTGATGAACTTGCGAAATTATTTTTTTCCCTCTTATTTCTCATAATACAGATTGATTGATACACAAACGTGTACAAAAAAGTATTTGTGTACGTAAGTAAATTGTGTACAAAAAAGAGTGATATCTCTTTAAAAATTATTTTTTAAAAAAAGGTAAAAAAAAGGTGCTAAGTCCGCGTCAAAAAGTATTTTTTCAAAATAGTATAATATTATTAATTCTAAAAAAACTAACTATTAACTATTAAATTAACTATTAAAAAACCTATTTCCAAAATAGTGTAATTTTAATCAACATAAGTTATTTCAATTATACATTCTACAAAAATAATGATATCAACAAATTGTGCTAAGTAAAAATAAAAATTTATAAAAATATTTTAATAAAAAATGTTACAAAATACTATAAAAAATAGTTGTTTTAATTTTTTTTATATCCTACTAAAATACTGATATCCAGAAATTATGCTATTTGAAAATAAAAATTTAATATTTTCACAAAAAGTTATACATAATAATAATAAAAAAAAAAAACTTACTTTTTTTTTTTTAAATAAAATATATATTTTTAAAATTTCTAGTATATGTATTAAAAGAAAAATTATATTAAATAAAAATAGTTTGAAAGTTTAATTTAAAAAAGAAAAACAAATAATGTAAAAATATAAAATTAAAAATTATTTACAAAAAATTAAAAATTAATGGAAAAATATAAAAATGTATATAAAAATTAAAAATTAATATAAAAATAAAAAAATTTAATTAAAAGACTTAGCTCTGCTACAAAATATGCTATTTTAAAAATTAGCAGCGCTAAGTCTTTCAATTAAATTTTTTATTTTTATATTAATTTTTAATTTTTATATACATTTTTATATTTTTCCATTAATTTTTAATTTTTAATTTTTTGTAAATAATTTTTAATTTTATATTTTTACATTATTTGTTTTTCTTTTTTAAATTAAACTTTCGAACTATTTTTATTTAATATAATTTTTCTTTTAACGGTCACACGGGGTCCAGTGGACCCCAGGCAAACTTTGTGGCTATTTTGAGTTCAGAAGGGCTTTTCGAAATTAGACTTATAGCATGTATAAATGTACCATTTCTATTTCACGAGATTGACCGAAATTTGTAACTTCAGACTTCAAAATAAATATACTTTTTTCAAAGTTTCTTAAATCTCTATTTTTTTTCAAAAATATATTGTTTCCCGAGTAAAACGCCGTTGGATTTTTTTCGATATTGCAAAAATTAAACTTTCTATGAATTTTTTTGTAAAAAAAGTTAAATTTCGTGAGTTTTTTTTCTTATCGATTTTTGACTATTTTAAAATCATTAAAAAAAAACGATTAAATCATTTAGAGGGAATGTTAAATTAAAGTTTGGCGCAAGATTTAAGTCAATGTATCAAATAGAATACAAGTAAGATTCGTTTAAGTGCGTGGGGTCCGCTGGACCCCGTGTGACCGTTAAGTTATTATTTGGACGTGTGACCGTTACGGGTTAATACATATACTAGAAATTTTAAAAATATATATTTTATTATGTAAAAAAAATAAATAAGTTTTCTTTTTTATTATTATTATGTATAACTTTTTGTGAAAATATTAAATTTTTATTTTCAAATAGCATAATTTCTGGATATCAGTATTTTAGTAGGATATAAAAAAAATTAAAACAACTATTTTTTATAGTATTTTGTAACATTTTTTATTAAAATATTTTTATAAATTTTTATTTTTACTTAGCACAATTTCTTGATATCATTATTTTTGTAGAATGTATATTTGAAATAACTTATTGTTTTTTTAAATAGTTCTTTTTAGAGTTAATAATACTATACTATATTGCAAAGATACTTTTGGACGTGGACTTAGTACCTTTTTTTTACCTTTTTTTAAAAAGGTAATTTTTTAAGAGTATATAATTACATCGTAGAACTTCTTCATCCAAGCTTGATGTATGTGATAAGCGCAAAGATAATTTTAGTTTGAATGAGCATGTACGCTAGATTGACCATTAAACATAATGAACATAATTGTCGTTACTAACATAGATAAATGGTTGCTATAAAAACTCATTGCGTGTAATATATTAATGTCCAGTGTTAAGAGGAGATGGATTAATATAAAATGTTTCAAAGATACATTCCACGCTACCACGAACAATTAACAGTTCAAAGCATCATGGAGCCACGCGAATCACGGTGGTTCGTGCAATTGCTAACCTGAGGGTAACTTTTACTCCAACTCCGGTTTATCTGACAGTTAAAATTAGTAGGATGGCCAACAAATAGTTTAATGGACATGGATGGATTTTTATTCATATTTATTAGAATTTTAGTTGGTCAGCTTGCTAATGCTTTTAACATCAATTAGAAAAATCGGTTAGTAAAAGTTATCTTGAAGCGTATAGTGGGGAGATGTTAGAACTAGTGGATACATGAAGGAACCCACACACGGGAAGGATTTAGAAGATACAGCCGATAACCTCGAGAGAGGACCATCGCATAGTGAAAGAAGCAAAAGATATCGATAATTACTTTACTCTGAAATGTATTCACATTGTCACGTTGTTACGTGAATTAGATCTTGACTGTGTTTGTTATAATACATTTTGGAACGCGTACTACCTATCTACTACATAGAGAGGTATGTAAAGAAAACAACTTGTATCATTATACACCATTACATCAGCCGATTGCATTTTCGCCACCCTCTACACCGTTTTTCATCAAAACATTGGCGGCTTTGTTTAGTGTCGCAACCATGAACGGTGGGAATAGTGACGCATTGTATTTGTGATGAATCTTGTTGAGTATGAATGATCGCTGTATTTGAGTATGGTAAAGTATTGAGAAAATTTATGCGTAAGTTATTTATTTCGTTTGTTTTATTTGTTTCACTAGCTGTCTCTTTATTTCGTTGGAGTTTATAAAATAAAACTTACATGTGATTAGAAAGATGGATATAGGAGTATGGCTAATAGATGACGATAGTGAGTTTTTGGGACTTTGCAATCTAGCTTTTTGCAGTTGATTTCTCTCTTTATTGCGGATAGTATGAGCGAATCGAAGACCTTGCAAGATAAGTAGGGAGTTTCATCATTACCGATAATCGTTCCCATTTTGTCTGTTTTGTTTAATTTTATCATTTTTTCAGTGTGTGAATTAAAACAATCATTTTTCTCTTAATTTCATTTTACACGAATCATGTTAACAAAACGAAAAATATAAATTGTACACACGCACTTGTGCACGCGCGCGCGCTTGCAAGGTTTCTGATGTAAAGTATTCAACCCCAAAAAATGGAGATAAATTTAAATTGAAAAGAAAAGTTATGTATCATTTTATAAAATTTGCAATAGTTATCAAGTAATTAATTGAAACGTTTAAGCGAAGAAAGCGATAGATTGAATTCAATATGTAAAAGGCAGACTTGAATGAGCCTCGCGCAGCTCAGTTCGTCCTATTTCATGCTCTGACCGTTTTCATGGCGCGTGGTTATGCTATGCGAACGATAGAGATATCACGAAATAAAAAAAGAAAATATTTTATGCGAATCACGAGTCTTCAAGAGCCGGAAAGAGACTTTAAACCATTGTATTGCGAATCGCACGAGTGGACTAATGCGATAAGGATCGACGTGACTTATCTTTCCCATTGGTTGTCGGAAATCAAAGAGTTCGTTGGCACGATTCAAAAGAAACACATCACCAGGCGATGCTTGAAATCGACTTCGGTACCCAGTGAGAAATGATTTGTCGGTCGACATCGAAACGATGTCGAATCGACGTAAAAACCATCAAATCGATTCGTCGATTCGACATCGATCAATGAATTATTTCTCACTGAGTAGAAAAGGATGGATCAAGATGGCATCTCCTTCACACATCCCCTGCATGGATCATTAGTGTGACAAGCGTAAATTATATGAACCACGTGCCTCCCCGAACCCTACCGATCCCTACTGCCGTGATAACAGGACTCAGTACGGCACGTTGCTCATATAAGCTCCTAAATTTACTCCTTTAACTCTTTCCTCCAGCTCGTGAAGGCCCATGGCTCACGTATAATGCTTTCTTTTTTTATTTTGTGATATTTCTACCGTTTGCACAGTATACCACAGGTATGCACCAGGAAAATCAGAGCTTGAAATAGAACAAATTAATGAGCTGCACTATTGCTCAAGGCTCATTGAACTACGCGTCGTTTAAGTCCGTCTTTATATGTCGCGTATTGTTCTACGTCTCGCTATCAAATGATGCTTATCGTTGCTAAGAGATTTAAAGATGGAATTAAATGACGCGTGACTCGACGAATTTGGCTAGTTATTTGCTGGAAACTGTGAGAATGGAATGGTGTGTGGGCTCGGCGCAGTTAGTACAAAGTTCGTTTCATGCTATTTCAAGTGCTGCTCTCATGGTACGATAGGACTTAGTGCAGGGCGTAGTTCATATAAGTTCCTAAATAAAAAATTTACATTTGTTGTAAACAGAGGGAACCAGAAAACCGACAGGAAAGACGAGCCGCGCCGATCCCTATGACGCGGCATGAGTTGGTGCTATTATGCGGTTCACAACGCGGTGCGTGTAAAGGCATCTTTTATTTGATTATCGGTAAATATTAGTACTAGTTAAAGAAAACGTATCAAGACTGGCTTATGAAGATGTTACACAGACTCAAACAGACTCGTAGTCCGTATATCGCTTTCTCGTTTCATATTGTGACATCTTCATGGTTCAGACAGTATAACAAGCGGTACGAGTATCGCTGAACCACGTGTTGTGAAAACAGAGTTTGAAAGAGGACAAAGTAAAAGTGGGACGCGTGGTTCGATGAGTCTCACACAGCTCATAAAGAGGGTAGTACCTGGTAGGTAGTACCTGGGGTTAAGGTAGTACCTTCGCGACAACCTGAATCTGTTTGTCAATTCCATAATCTATAGAACTTCCTTAAACGTAACACAGACTAAATTACTATTATCGAATGTAAAACTGTTTATGAAAGCAGTCGTTAAAATTACCATGTTGATTAATTCATTAAGCATTTATCTAATAAGTCGTTTAGCAAACGTAGTAAACATTTATACAACGATTATACAAAAATGTATAGTAGATACATCGTATATTAACTACTAATTTTTTTGTCGAATTAAAATCGAGTGTTGTCTGTATATCCTTCTATCCCTGTTGCACCAATTACTGTTTTTATTATTTAAATTTGTTATTTTATTTTAAGTAGGATATATTTTATTTTTTCAATATAATTATGTAGCATAGAATCTTGCCTAAAAGAATCTTTGCAAAAAGAATGAGTTTTATAAGTCAGTTTTGTTTAAAAAGATACAGCTTAAAATATAAATATAATACATTCTAAAATTGCCTAAAACTACTACTGTATCTCTTCCACTATATGGAAAATTGAATAAATAATATGGTTTTTTGTATTTTTATATGGTTTTTTGTATTTTTGTCTAAAGTTATATATTTATTAATTTAAAACAATATTAGAATTTTTCAACACGGAGGACAGTGGGCGAATCCGGCATTTATTGTTGAGCAACACATAAGCAATACTATTGGTACGGGAATGGTGTGGAGAGCCATCTCCTATGATTGTTAGTTACAGTTAATACTGATCCAAGAATCATTGAGGATATGTTGAAGACATCTTACGATTACGTGTTACTCTTCATGCCACAACACTTAGGATCCATTTGTCAACAAGATAATGTTTGCCTACATATAATTCGTATTTCCCTATAATGGCTAAAACAATATACATATACAGGGTGTTCCAAATAACCTTCCATCTGTAAAATGACGTATTCCTGACACAATTCTAAGACGATTTTTCCTTTACCAAAATTTGATTTGAAGCGTAGTTTTCGAGTTATAAGCAAAAATAGTTAGGAAATCACGCGTCGAGTACAGAAGGCAGGCAGAAGCAGCGCACGGCGGGTTCAGTTGACCGCCCGACGGGTGATTACCACCGCGTGAGTCGCTATTTTAATCTTATAACATAAAATTATGCTTTAAATAAAATTTTGATAAAGAAGAAAGTGTTTTAGAATTATGTCAGGAATACGTGTTCCTTAAAAGAAACATTATTTTAATAACAAAAGTTGTCCCGGTTCGCCGGCCGTCAAACGCTGCAATTAGCTGATTGCTACACGCGATGTGTGTAAAGCCTCGTCTATAATACTCGCACAAGCTGTGTCGCAAGTCGTAAGTAGTAGTGTCGCAGGAAAGTTGCATGTGTCGCTAAACTACAATTTACAATATGTCGCAAGGATTGTTCGCGTGCATTAAGTCGACTGCAGTCGCAATAAATGATCGGCAGCAATTACTAATTTTTCTTCAACTTTGCTCCCAATTTTTAAATTTAATATGTTTATATTACCGTTTACTTACTGAATCGCACAACAGAAGATGGTGGGTGCGACCACGGATAGCTAGCAACACACGCAAATCGTCAAAGCACTTCGCGCGGCAACGTTCTGTGCTGTGATTGGCTGATCTCATGCGACACGCTTGTCGCAGTCGCAGAAAGTTGAAGTTGACTCAACTCCGTGCGACAAGGGCTCTTGCGACTGCGACAGCCTTGCGACACAGCCTGCGACATGCGACACAGCCTGTGCGACTATTGTAGACGAGGCTTAATGCGTGTGTGCGTAAAAGAGAGAGAGAGAGAGAAGGAGAGAGAGAGGGGAAGGAGGGAGAGACATTTATACACATGCACGCACGTACGCATACAGTTTTTCTCACTCTCTTTCTCTCTTTTACACAAACACTTATGCACTCTCTCATTCAGTCACTCATTTACTCACTCACTCATCTGCTCACTCACCTTGTAGCAGCGTAGCGAATCTTCGTGCTACGTGTTAACTGCAGCACCGTTATGATTAAGTTGTAGAGACACGTCAAAACTTTTTGCAAATTAGTCTCACAAATTACTCTCACTCGATTAACACAATACAGATTACGCGATAACGAATTCACTGATTTACTGACTCACTACCGATTCACCGATACCAAAAATTACTTTAAAAAAAACGCGAATGCAAATAGCACATGACTCGACGCGAAGCGACGGACCGCGGAAACTGCGCGACCACAAGGGTTGACTAGCGCCACGCGCTGCGACTTGCTCAGAGAGAAAGAGAGCGAAAAAAAAGTGTATGCGTACGTGTGTGCATGTGTATGAATGTCTTTCCCTCCTTTCCTCTCTCTTCTCTCTCTCCTCCCTCTCTCTCTCTCTCTCTCTCTCTCTCTTTTACGCACACACATTACACACATCGCGTGTAGCAATTAGCTGATTGCAGCGTTCGATGGCCGGCGAACCGGGACAACTTTTGTTATTAAAGTAATGTTTCTTTTAAGGAACACGTATTCCTGACGTAATTCTAAGACACTTTCTTCTTTATCAAAATTTTATTTAAAGCATAATTTTATAAGATTAAAATAGCGACTCACGCGGTGGTAATCACCCGTCGGGCGGTCAACTGAACCCGCGTTACGCTCGCGGTGCGCCGCTCCTGCCTGCCTTCTGTACTCGACGCGTGATTTCCTAACTATTTTTGCTTATAACTCGAAAACTACGCTTCAAATCAAATTTTGGTAAATGAAAAATCGTCTTAGAATTGTGTCAGGAATACGTCATTTTACAGATGGAAGGTTATTTTAGAACACCCTGTATAAGTAGATGAGACCAGCTGGGACGGCAGCTATGATAGTACCGAATATGCAGAATTCACGCCAGTTACAACAATTGTGGATAAATCTGTCAGGAACAATAAGATAGCATGGTTATTTATAAAATTGTCGTAACTGGCATGTGATGTGTGTATAACTCATTTTCAGACTGCATCTCCGTATGTATCCAAAAGAGATGTTATGCTATTATATTAAAAATAACTAAAATGGAAGGTTACTCTCAGTTCCGTAGTCTATTTGCAGTGATATTGTAATCAGTGTCGTTCATGCCCATTCCTATTGCACAATCAATTTTTAACACTTGCTTTCAAGTATTTAATTTTTTTGTCAATGAGTGTATTTCGAGTGTATTTTTATTATTTCAATAAAAAATAATTCTCGCGTTGTTGTGTTAATATTCTACGAGATACAGTTTACAATTATACCTAATATTATATATCTTGGTAGTCCACAATTCTTTCTTTTTGTCTAACATCACACTGGCTAACATCACACACGCGATTTGGTAACCGTAATATATAAAACTATCTGTTTTAAAATTGAACATTCTGCTGTTGGAGATGACTATTTATGCACTAAATCGAGAATTCTTGTTCATATGTAATATTATACTTCAGTGATAAATGAGGGTTAAAAGGATCAATGTCAAATTGACGTCAAATGTATCGAATTCGATGATGATCTACTTTTCAATCAATCATTTTTCACTGGAATGTATATATATATTTAATTTTTTTCAACGATTTTTTAATTAGTTTATCGATCTCAAACACGTAAATATATATATCAAACTATCAATAATTGCATAAATGTTAAACGTGGAACTTGTGGTTCGTACCGCGCAGCGGTAATACCATTTTAAAGTACGTGTTTGATACATTCAAATACATTTCGTTCACAAACAATATATCAATGTTCTTGACCTGTTTCTTTTAAGAGTAAAATACATCTCGTTTAAATAATGGTTTTAAAAATAAGTTTGCATAACTGATATCTTTTACGATATTTCATTTAAGTAAAATTCTTCACGACATAACGTGGCGAGAAGATGTGATTCAACTCGATAGGATAGGAAAAACTTTAACTAGGAAAAGTTAAAGTTTTCCTCTATCCAATGATCGGAGAATGAGAAAGGATTTACACTTAAAGCGGACATATTGCAGTTTAGACTCATGCGAACAGGTTTCTTAGATTAGCACTTTTATATAGAGTCCATTAATGTCATAATTCGTTAATCGACATATTATCGCAGGCAGTTGTATATTTGTGAGTTACTTATGCATTCTTCGAGCCAATAGTTAAATATATTTTTCCCAATTAACGTATATTTAACAATCGTTTGTGCATTTCTACGCACTATTCTGTTAAGTCGGATAACGATTACATCGATATCTTTTTTATTTACAGGTATTAGAACATTTAGTTGTAATAAGAGCATAAGGGAAAAAAAGAAACTCTAAATATAAATATAAATGACGATAAAAGAATTCATTACTCTATATCTTTATAAGATATAGAATAAGATTTCTGAGTTGTGTTACTGCTAAATTACCATGCATTAAAAATAATTCTAAGAATAAATTCAAATTTATTGAATAAAATGTCTAAAATTAAATAAAATGCTTAAAAAAATAAAATTATTAGTATTTTATATAAATTATATATATATATATATATATTAGTATTTTACTATTGTTTATTGAGAAAATCTTCGGTAATCGTCATCAATTTAATCACGAAGACATTGATATACACTCACATGAGTATTATAGTTCATCATGCTAGGCACAAGTACACACGTATAGCAACTATTATATTAGTACA